>BQNB010001223.1:80863-144129 GCA_026074375.1 Tanacetum coccineum
AGACTAAAACTCTTAACTGACTTTTATGTAATCGACATGAAGAAGGACCCCAAAACTCCTTTACTAGTAGGAAGAGGATTCCTAGCCACCGCCAATGCAGTTATAGATTGTAGTAAAGCCAAAATAACGATAAGAGAAGGGATCACTAGGTCAGTGTTCGGAGTGAAAGAGATTGAACTAGGTCAAGAGGAAGCACCCTATTGGACCACACTAGGAAAAAGGGAGTCATACAAACCATGATCTAGCTCAGATGGTGTGGGTGCACGAACTCCTTACTATGCTAGGAAGGACTTCTTAGACTGTTATTTTCCTGGAGAATGGGAAATAGCTAGAGATGCCAAAATAAATCCCTTTAAGGACGTCCTAGTATTTAGAAGAATGGTGGAATTCTTAGGAGCTATACCCATAAACCTTATGAGAAATATGTGGGAATCCGAGGATTTGATAAGGAACCCGATCAACTGGGACAAACCACCTAAAAATGGAGACGGGGCATGGTATGCCAAGATTAGCCTAATTGACCCGGATGGAGAAGAATTCACCAAAACCCTACAATCAGTCCCCACTTCAAGGAAACTCTCCAGAAAGGAAGATCCAAGGGAAATCATCGACTTGGATCACTTCTATGACACATAAGAACATGGGACTTCGAGTCTAGCTACAAGACTCATAATTAAAGAAAAGCGCTTCTTGGGAGGCAACCCACTATTTATTTTTATCGCATATTAGGAGTGTCTTGTGTTTTAATTCTTCTCGTTTATTCTTTTATGTTTGAATTTATTATTTTGTAATCATGCTTTGCTTTGTCTTTAACCTCGTCTTAATTCCAATCAAAGGTATTTTGCAGCAAAATAAGTGTAGGGAAATATCTGGTTTTTAAGAACCAATTCAAACATATTAAATAAATTGTTTAGATTAATTCACGTCAGTTTCGAGTCATATGTGTATTGACTAATCTCAGGTTTCATGCAGTAGTTCATACAGGAAATAACCTATATAATCGCATGCAGAAATTTTTTCAAAGAAAACGAAAATAAAAATTCTCTCAGAAGCTGGAGATGGCGTCAGCCCAGCTACAGGAACATTTAAAAATTTTCAAGTAGTTTCAAAAAATAATTTGCACAACATTTAAAATTTGTAATTCTTTTATAAACCTGCAGAAACCTATGATTACATCATTACTCTCATCCTATCTTTAATGCTTTCATAGAGTTAAACCCTAAACTCTCGTTGTATATATCTATCCCGCCGATTTTATGCTTGGTGTAGTTGTCTTTGTCTTTGATTACAGGTTATATTTGATAAGAAGAAGCTTGGAAGTTTTTAGGAAGTTCCATTGGATGATTCTTGAAGGACGATTTAACCAGTTATCGCATGTTTCTTCTCCATTATTGAGCAAAACAGGGGAGTACTAGTTTCTTTCACTTGTTTTGTTTTCCCTTTATTCGTTTTTACCGGTACTTCTAAAGAACATTGGGGACAATGTTCAACTTAAGTGTAGGGGGAAATAAGCCTTAGAAACTATTCCTTCATTTTCCATTTGCTTGTTCCTTAAAATGATGGGTAATATATCGAAACATATCGTAAAAGGTAATTTTGACCCAAATTCCACCAAAAAAATGTGAGGTTCGCCATTAGATCTTTAGGAATTTGGGTATCTATTTTTGATACCCAAGATAGTTTATACCTTTAGCTTTCTCGAGTTAAGGTTCGAATGCAGTCATATGTGTCTATTTCGTCGTTATAGATGTGTACGTATGGTTTTGTCGCCTTTTCTGGAGCATTGGTATCGGTATTAAATTATATGAGTGTACCGGTAGTATATTAAATTCTAGAACTTATTTTTGTGATGCATCCCGAGACCACATAGCGAGTATTAGGATTTGCTAGAAAAAAGGCACTAGGATTAACCTATGTTTTAAACCTATAACTGTTATTATAGTCACAACGACTATATAACTATCCCACACCCTTGCCATGCACTCATTTCTAGTACAAGATACCCCTAGTACAACCCTCCGAGCCTATCCTTTTTTACGATTCTCTTAATTTTCTGGTTAAGCCGGACTATTAATGAACAACATTGTCACCCTTGAACTAATTGTTACACCCAAATAACCTTAGCCTACCTTGTATGTACTCACCTTTAGTACATTATTGTTTTAACCTAAATTTAATTATTGAGTACACAGTTGCTAAGTCCTTATCCTTGTAAATACTGTTTTGGGACGATTGGGATTCATGGTAGTATTCATCTTATGAAGAATTAGGAAATAAGTAATTTATTACCCCCAATAGAGCTCAATAAGCTCCATGTTATGTTTATCCACCTCAATTCGGGTCATTAGTTGGATTGTAAATATCGAGTATGTAAAAGTTCAAGTGTAGGGGTGTATCTATAAACCCTCATGATGTATTAAATGTTTAAGCAATGGCAGGACAAAAGTTTAAGAAAAAAAAATGTATATAAAAAAAGTGAAAAAAAATGTACGAACTGCCATTTGCTTATGTTATGTTTATCATAGAGTCAAGAAAAAAAAAATAAAGAGATTGATGTAGAGTTTTGTAGAGTTTGTATATCTTGTCCGAGTCTTAGGCTTAGCAACCAAACCAACGTGTATTCTTATAAATAATTAGCTAACCCTTCCACTCCAAATTCACCCAAAAGTCACTCCCCAAATGTATCCCATCCATTTCCTTAATGTTATCTTTTACAATTGCACCATAACCCTTTAAAAAGACCTCTTTGATAGTAATGTTTAATACTTTGTGACTAGCAGTGAAGGTTTAATCATTTTTCCACGCCTATAGTAATTTATATGCTTATGACAGGTACATGAGTGTTAATTTTGCGTTTCCCATAGTTGTTATAATTTATTATACACCCGGTACAATGAGAATCCAAACACTTACGTGAGTGTTAGTATGGACTTTTCGATGCTTTTTAATTATGTGGTCTAGAAGGTTGTGTTGTAAAATGCTTTTAGAGTGTATGTTAAATGACCGCTAATATTACTATGTCTAGGTAGTAAAGCTCAATTGCTTGAGGTAAGCAAATCCCAAATGTAGGCGTATTTGATGAGGTTGTCATTTTATACACTATTTTCGGGGTCATATAACCTTAAATCATGCAAAATATTCCAGGGATTATGGCTGATCATTTTGTTTTAGGTTTTTTAGCACTTGGATGACATTTAGAGAAATTACACTGGAACTTTGGGATCATTTGGAGAGAAAAGAATCAGACAAGACTACGAACTACGCCAAATCTTTGAAGAATTGTGCAAACAGTGCTGTGAGACGGTGTCGCAGGCATTAATAGCGAGCCGTCGTAATCTTTCTAGTGATGGCTTCAGGATTAATTGACGACGACGTCAGGACGTAAAAGACTCAAAATCAGACTAGAAGATTCTATCTTGTGATGGTGTCGAGACCATAACTCGATTTTTTCCCATAATATATAAAAAATCAAATTTTAGGTTTTAAGTGTGTAACTTTGTATACTTTTGGGAGCTAAACCCTAAGTATTTTGTAAGCTTTTAGGCGACTGTAGGGCCTCAAAACCACTATGTAACTGACTTTAATCCATGTTTTAATCATAGTAAGGTTATCTATCTTTAATCATTCAATATGTATATGTGTTGTTTGTTTGATTTCTGTTTTGCTCTCTTTATTAACATGTTAGGCTAAAAACCTCCTTTGTATTTCTTATGGATAAGCATGAAAGATTGGATTTAGTCCTTTTACTTGTTTGCTTCTTGTGATGAATGTGGCATTAGGCTTTAGAAAACTAGCCATAAGATATTACAATTGCATAGAAGTCTAGGGGAAAAGCGACGTGTGTAGAAAGGATACCATCTGGTAACAGTTTCTTCATACTTACCTTACCCTAATATGGTTGGATCCCTCTTAGATATTTGTTGCATTTAATATGTCTTAGAGCCTGTAATATATTCATACTAACTTAACTTGTGCGATGCCTAATCGGAAATATTAAATAGACGGCGGGTTGTGTATTTCGTTCTTGACTTAGGAAATACTTCCACAGATCATCACGAGTGTGACAGGCAACAGGTTTGAGAAGCAATATAATGAGTAATGCATGATTAAGCAAATACATTATTTTATCATAAAGTTTATCACCAGAAGTATAGATTTACTAAAATAGTTTATTAATTAGTTAACAA
The DNA here is from genome assembly GCA_026074375.1 of Tanacetum coccineum. Taxonomy (NCBI): domain Eukaryota; kingdom Viridiplantae; phylum Streptophyta; class Magnoliopsida; order Asterales; family Asteraceae; genus Tanacetum; species Tanacetum coccineum. The sequence goes on from BQNB010001223.1 coordinate 85,051, forward strand.
ACCAAATCTCAAACCATTGATATATGATTTCTATAAAATATAAAATTACAAAAATAATCTCCTCTTTAATCCGTAGATCTCGGCTAAGCTCTATTCGAGCCTTCCCAACCTATTCTCTAGAGACGATAACAACCCCGAAGTCTATTGCCTTATACTACGCTACAACAATTAGGTACACTGCTATGCGAGTTGTAATACTTTGTGTAGATGTCATTATCGACTAAGTACATCAGTGGGGAAAAGCCTAAAATTTGGGGATGTAGTCATTGGCACAAGCTGGAATTTGCTTATAATTGGCTGGTTCATTGTTTATGAGATTTTCACCATTTAAGGTTTTCGTACAAGACTTCTCCAATGCATGTGGTGGATTTAGTTGATTTTCCTGACGGCAAGAAGATATTCAAGCAAATGGGATGGTGGAAGAAGTTCAAGCTATATGCGTTGTGCTGATCAACATTACTCAAGCAATGCCAAGTAGAAATTTAAGCGGATAGCATCGTCGGAAGAAGTTGTTTGTTCCAAGTGGAGATAGGTAATGGAGTTTCATCGCAAGTAACGTTTTCGGTTGGAACTTATAGCAAGTTACAGTAAGAATTTATGGTCGTACAAAATACTTCGAAAGATTAATGATAATGCTTCTGTAGTGGAACTTGCAAATACTACGAGTAGTTCAAAGGACTTCAATATTGTCAAATATTTATGATTTCACTCCCGGAGGAAGTGAATACGGGTAAGCACTCGAGGACGAGTTCTTCTAAAGAAAGGAGAATGATGCGGACATGATTAACAGCTTTTTGTCGAGGAATCATATGCATCAACAGAGCATGGCAAGAGGATTCAACGGAAACATGAAAATTATTTTTTTGAACGGAGAAGATTTTATTAACTAGCATGGAGCTAGTCCCTAAAAAAAGTGAAACATTTACAAAGAAATTAATTGAGGATTTTTTAGCAAGCTCCAGTTATGCAATTTACAATCTTGTTACACCAAAGATAAGACAAATGAAACAATGTCATCAAGGATCAACGACGAACGGGAGGTATTATCATCGAAGAGAAACGGTTCTGGAAAACACCCTAAGGACACCGATGGCCACAATATAAAAACCTTACAAGATCTGCTTGTTGTTTAGGAGCAATCTGGATAGAAGAGAAACCAACCGTCCAAGTGTGAAAAGAAGACCAAGACTGCCATATCAATATCCCTCCCTCTACAAAGTTACGCAGCAAGACGGAAGAGGAGGCAGATCCACATTGCAAACGAATATGGATGAGCATCTTATTCTACTAAAACCGCAAAATCGGGCATCGGTAAGACTCCATGACGACTCCTCTTCGCCATTAAGAATTTACCTAGTTGGCAGCAAATTCATTGAGAGCTCCCACACCAAAAATTATTAATTTTAATAGGAAATACTTTCATCCATTTAGTCGGCCCAGATCCTGATGGAAGAATCAAATCATCAATGAGGTTCCGAATGTCCTTCACTCTAAAGGAGCCATCACTAGACGCATTGCATATCCACCTATCAAGAGAGTGAGATAAGGAAACCGATTCCAGAATAGCTCGGAGCTCATTAAACTGAACAAGCTCAATACCCCCACGAACCGATCTTCGAAAAGATGCATCAACAGGCGCAACCATTTTTGTTGCAACCATACAATTTTTCTCCATCTCTAAAGCGAACATACGAGGAAAACTATCACATAGGGCTGAATCACCCCTCCAAGTATCCAACCAAAAACTAGTGTTATTTCCATCACCAACACGTTTATTACAAAGGGATAAAAAAATCAAAACCTTTAGCCTTTAGCATCTGCATTTCCTTTAAAATCGAACACCAATTCGAGGAATAATGAATCGAATGAGAATCAATGTTTGGCCCATATAACGCTTGCATAACATGAAACCAAAGCGAATCGTCTTGCGAAACGAAACGCCAAATCCATTTAAACAGCAACGCCCTGTTAAGAGCAAAATAACTCGATACTCCTAAGCCGCCATTTTTCTTTGAAGCTAGAACCTTATCCCAAGCAACCCAAGTAATTTTTTTATCCCAGTTGTCTGCTCCGATGAAAAACTTATTACGAATAGATTCCATCTCCTTCAACACACCTTTAGGAGCTTTGAAAATAGACATACAATATAGAGGAGACGCACCAAGAACAGATTTCAAGAGAGTAAGTCTACCGCCAATAGAAAGAGTTTTCGTCTTCCACTTGGAAAGGCGAGACCTAAGCTTCGACACAATATCAGACCAAGCTTTGCATCGAGACATATTTCCTCCTACCGTGACACCAAGATATCGAAATTGATTTTCCATAATCGAACACCCAATAGAGGAAGCCGCGGCCTCAATTTCTGGTCTAGCTACACCCACTCCTAAAAGCTGACTCTTATGAATGTTGATTTGTAACCCCGAAGCGAGAAAAAAACATTTAAGAACATTTATAATACCCCGCAGATTGTCACTTGACCACTCACCAATAATTAAAGCATCATCCGCATAAAATAGATGCGATAAAGAAAGCGAAGAGTTAAGGCGAATACCCCGCAGATTGACGACAACACTTGATTTCGCATGTTTAACGAAAAATTAACGGCTAAGCAGTAAGAGTCGAAGCACGAGTTTATGCCCCGACCCCTACCTTGTAACTCCCATCGATCGACGACACCAATATTTTGCATAGCTACACTCTCCATCGCCCCCAATACTCTTTTTTCTCTCTTCTAACTATGTTGATTTGAAAGTTACTTCGTTTTTTTTACTACTACAAAAAGTTATAATGTCATATCTTTGACCACAAAAACTTATTTCTTGAACGTATATAATCATATGCCATTTATATGTAAGGCCGAGCAAAATCAACCAAAGACTGAATCGAACCGATAAACCGAGCTGAATCGAGCCGAACCTAACTGAACCGACCTTATTCGGTTCGGTTTTCGGTTTTATATAATTATAGTTTTTGGTTCCGGTTTTGCTCGGTTCAATTCGGTTTCGGTTTGGTTCGGGTCAAAACAAAAAAAACACATAAACTATCTAACTGTTTTCAGTAGGTTAACTTCGGTTCGGTTTAGGTTTCGCTAGGTTAACTTCGGTTCGGTTCTCGGTTCACGTTTTCTTCAAAGTCGGTTTTTTATTCGGGTCGGTTTTAGAACCAATGAACCCCCAATATTTTTTGAAGAATTCAAATGTATATCCGTCTGGACCCGGAGACTTATTGTCTCCACAACTCCAAACCGCCAAGCGGATCTCATCACTTGAGACCTCCCTTTCCAAATCTAACACATGCTCTTGTGACAATCTGTTTGGGAAAGAATAGTTAATTATTTAGGCCCAATAGAATTTATGGCCTTCTTAAATTGAGCCGCAAAATGATTCCGAAAGACCTCCTTAACCACCTGTGGGTCAGACTGCCAAGAACCGTCAACAAGGATCCCCCTAATCGCTAATTGGGATCTCTTCTTATTAATGATCCCATGAAAGAAGCTCGAATTCTCGTCACCTTCGATGGCCCATCTAACTTTAGATTTCTGAAAACGATCCGAAGCTTCTTTATCATTAATATCGTGGAGCTGACCTTTTAAATCAAGACGCCTTGCCAATTGTTCATCAGAGACTAAACCCGAGTCCAATTCCTTGTCAATTTCACGCAATTCAGAAACAATATCATGCTTTAAGCTGGACAAACTAGCCCGTTTATCCTTAACCCATAATCTGATAGAAGATTTAAGATCTTGTAATTTCTTCTTGAACCTAATCATTCCGTTTGTATCCGAATAAGAAAAAGATCTCCAAGTTTTTTCGACCATCTCATCAAACCCATCATAGCTAAACCAAGAGTGATAGAACCGGAACGGGGTAGGACCAAAATCAAGAAGAATCTCACGTAGGAGAATCGGTCGATGATCCGAAAGATGCCGATCAAGACACAAAGCTGTAATAGAAGGAAAAAGTAAAATAATACCATCTGAAACGAGAAATCGATCAAGCTTACTCATTTTGTCGCCGATAGGTGAGACCAATAATAATGAGAAAGCCCTCCAGTTTGACATCTACAAGGCCAGAAGTTGTTATGAATTGATTAAAAAATCTAGCACCCGATTGATTAAAAACCGACCCCCGTCTTTCCTCCTTACGACGGACTTCATTGAAATCCCCCATGATAATTACATCACCATTCCATCGACCCAACAAAGTCGATAAATATTCCCATAAAACCCTTTTATACGCCGGCTGCTGAGGGGCATATACAGAGATCAGAAGAACCTTAACATTATTAGTAAGCCATGTACCATAAATAGCAACAAAATTATCAGAGATAGTAACATTATCTTTCTTAAAAATCGAAGGCTCCCAAATGCAAAGGATACCGCCAGAACTACCTAAAGAATCACTACATACAAAATCATAATTAGAATTACCCCACATGAATTTCACATCCATATGAGACATCGCATCCATCTTCGTCTCCTGTATCGATATAAAATTAAGCTGATGTTTATTACATAAATCCTTAATCCACTCCTTTTTGGTCTTATTGCCAAGACCTTGAACGTTAATGGAGAGCATATTCATCGGAACACCAAATCATCTCCTTGTTTCCCAATGATGTTCTGAATATCTTTTTCGCAACCCTCCATGGAGAACCCCATAGCTTGGCCCACCCGAATCACTTCTTCTAAAACACCTAAAATGGATCCTCCCTTAGACTCGACCCTTTGTCCTACCGATCCACTTGAACCCTCCATTCTAACCAACTGTGGAGATTTTACCGATTCCACATCATTCTGAGCTAACGAATCAACACCTGACCCTTCGTTTACCTCTCCATTTTCATAAACTTTATCCAGCTTAGACTCGTGACCCACTGGCGAAAACCCAGGAGGATGTGATAGAGATGAATTTGATAGAGATGGACTCGGAACTGTGATCCCCACACCGGTTGGGGATCACCTGGAAAAATTCTCGGCCACGGCAAACGTACGGAGTCCCTACGAAGACAATAAGCTCCCCCCGACCACCCTTCCTCCGACCCCTGAAGTACGACCAGCTTCACGACCTAACTGCTTCCGTAAGCGTGCGTCTATTTAGATAAACGCCCTGCAAACATAGCACCGACCGCAACTCTTGAAGTGTTACGATAGCGTCACTCGACACTTTCACAAACAAAACGGGATAAAACATTGAGTTTAAGAACAACAGGGCAGTCAAGCTTTTCCTGACGCAAAAACGAGCGGTATAAAACCGACGCTTTCTAAGTCGCAAACTGACCAAGCACAACCGACCACCCCTAACGTACACATGCACCCCTCCCCGGACACGTAAAACGTCAGACTAGCTACTTATTCTTATTCAATAATTCATATATTTTAAACGGATCCCCTGATTCTAGTGTCACACGTTCCTCACTATGACGCATATCCCTAAACAGAATTATAGCCAAAAATGGTTTCAGCGATAAATGCACCTCCACCACATCATTAAGATTTTGAATTTCTCCTTCCTCCTCTTCTCTCACATTTGAATGTTTTTAGAATTGTGCATCTCACTTTGACCGATTCGTCATCCGAGAACATTCAGTCCCTTATTTGTCAAAGAAAATTAGACTCCATGTAAACAACGTCTTTTCCCCTCTAATCATGAACACCTTCCTTAACTAATTAATCTTAAACGAATCCAAGATAGAACCGACGTTTTGGTAAGAATACACACCCGTTTACGACCGAAAAGTAGCCACAGACGTATCCTCAATATTCAATAACTCACCCCATTTTTTTCCAATCGCGAGAAGTTCAACATACCAAGCACGAATTGGAACTAAAATACTCCCTCTATATCAACCCAAGCGAATCCGTTCATTCACTAACAAAGTCTTGTATATAATATTTTTCCACTAAATATACACTGTATCATATAATCGTGCCATCTGATATCTCAAACAAACTTGCAATACCACCCTCATGGCCTGTTTTAAGTTTTTATTGGGTATACACCAACTTAATATAACTCATAAAAGTAAGAAATTGGTTTTGCTATTTTAGGTTGTTAAACCAGTTGTCACATTTTTTTCTATCTTTAGTATAAGTTGTACTCTCTCCCTAAATAAGTGTTCATTTTGTTTTTTAATGTGTTTGTAGACCAGTTACAAAATGTTTTTTAAGATGATGATCTAAGGTGTCTTTTTTGTGGTTTGGTGGCTTGTGTGGTCTTATCGAAACAAACTTCTATTCGAGGAGAAGAAACCTTCAAAGGCGATTATTTTTGATGATGTTGTTTCCATATCTTTTTATTGGTGTAAGTCTAGATGTAATGCATCGTTCAGTTGGGATGATTGGCTTAAAAACCCTTCTTTGATTTCTCTGTAATTCTAGCTACTTGCTAGTTTCTTAATAAAATCCGCTGTTCAAAAAAAAAAGTTGCAATAACTACAAAATAAAAGAGTAGACATTTTTTTCGTACATATAATATGTTTCGGTCAAACAAAGATTTAACTATTGTATATCTTCAATACATATACAAATGTAGAAAGATTTTTACCTATTTTTTCGTCACAAACATTTTTTTAAGATATAAAAGTGACCCAGATTGTTGTATATGATTTATAGGCATACACACATGTCAATTGAATAAATACCTTTTGAGAAATTCAAATGTTAGAATTTTAGTACGTATTAAACTAAAAGAAAAAATGCAATTATTCTGAACCCATCAATGAATAGCTAGAAACCGTTTTTCTTTATTTATGATATTTTATGTGCTTCAGTGTTTTTCTATTTGGTTGCACAACATGTTTCCAGACCGACAATGAAAAATCCATCAAAAAATCATCGGGTAGATTTGGGATGTGATTAGATACTATTAAATCTTTGTTTGGAAGTAAAAAATTGTTTACGTTTGTTGTATTTTAAAATATAAAGTTTATGGGTATAAAGTTAAAGGGGTTATTTGTTTGTTTTTTAAAGTTGTAATATAATTTGTAAATTTATAAATTTACACTTAAATCATATAATATATTTAAAATTAAAAACCACTAAAGTTTTATTAATTACCTCTTTTTTTTAAGGTTTTTTTTTACAAATTTACAAATTTGACACATATATTTTTATGTGTTGTTTTTCTCCATCGTATCTCGATCAAAAATTTTCAATTTTGACCAAATTAATTCAATTTTGACTTTTTATTAACCAATCAGATCGCACGATTTTACCTACGTGGCAAAATCAAGTGTTCTAAATCATAAAATTCAATTCGATAAAACCTCCGAAATATTTTATTATATAAAACATTGTAATCGGATTCCAACAAACAATACAATTGGCTCAAAATGTGTTTCCTTTGTGCATCAAAGTCAACAAATGCCTAATAATTTGTTCACTTTTTGTCCACTTGCAATGTGATGGCAGCCATTGGTCTAAAGAAACAAAACAAAAATTAGTCAAGCTTAATAGGCTATCGATACAAACTTACTAAAATCAGTACTTGTATGCATGTGCACAGTTGTTAATAAACAACGGGATGGCTATTCCGCCGAACCAAATCAAACATGCACATATATGATATATGTCTTCATATCTTAAAGTTATGTCGTCATATTATCCACACTTCAAAATATTACAAAGAATGTAAAACAAGCCTTCCATATAGCTAGTTTCTAATTATTCGTTTCAAGTTTTTAAACATATCGACATGGAGCGTTTACCAGAAGATTGCATAAGTCACATCATCTCTTTTGGATCGCCTCGTGACGCATGTCGGTCGATGGTGCTAGCCTCAGTATTCAAGAATGCTGCAGAGTCGGAAGTGTTGTGGGATAAGTTCTTACCTCCTGATTACCAAGAAATCTTATCGAGAAGTGTGTGTCCTATCACGTATAAATCTAAGAAGGAGCTGTTTTCTAAACTTTCTAGACCTCTTCTCATCGATGGTGGCCTCAAGGTAAACAATACTGTAACAATCAGCTATATATGGGTTTTCTATGTTTGTTTTTCTATATGGGTCAATCGTCTATGATTTTTATCGTAGGCGTTTTCAGTTGACAAAGCAACCGGTAAAAAATGTTACATGTTAAGTGCAAGAGAGCTCTACATAGCTTGGTCAGCCAATCCTCAGTTTTGGTATTGGAAACCCGTTATCCAATCCAGGTTAGTAATTACGGAGTATTAATTAATATTCGTATATATGTAGTCGTAGAGACCTAATTAAGCTGTATTTATGAACTAAACATCATTTCTTGTTTTTTAGATTCGGCGAAAATGTGGAGCTAATAATGACAAGTTGGCTCGAAGTAGAAGGGAAGATTAGCACACACATTTTATCACCGAATACCATGTATAGAGCATGTCTCATTGTTCAAGTAGCTCATCATCGTGCATATGGTTTAGATGTTCTACCATTCGAGCTTTTAGTCAAAGTTGGCGATTTTCGCTCACGAGGGACAATACTATTGTCCCATAACAAGCTTTCGTTTGAGCATCCTAAAAAGGATGATATTTCTAGGGTTTGTCGTGAGCGAAATGATGGATGGTTGGAGATAGAATTGGGTACATTTTATAACGAGGGATTCGGCGAGGAAGAAGTTAAAATGAGCTTAAGAGAAGTCGAAGGTGTTCACTTGAAAGGAGGGCTTGTTGTTGAAGGAATTGAGATCAGGCCTGTGTCGTGACGATTATTGTTAACATATTAAAAAATAAAGCGAAACGAACTGATCATGTAATTAACATGCGTTTTAGTCGCTGTTTCGTGTATTTGACATGATAAGATATCTCGGTAATATATGCAATCACTGTCTATAGTCATTTAGAAATTATATTATATGGTTTTTTTCCATAATTTTCTATCGTATTATAAACATGGTTACCGTAAGAAGATAGACTCGGCTTATATGCACATGTTTTGTTCGGTTGGACATGCCTCTTGCTACCCTACATAGTTTGGACTTTGGCGTAATAGCTTTTAGGATAGACTTAAATTCTTTTATAGATGAGGTGTAGATTATCTAATTATCTATTATCTAATATCTAATCTATACAAAAGGCAGCAAGGGTAATTAATTGCCCGTCTTTAATACTGGGTCGACCCACCGGAAACACCATCAGAATCCTCCGGAACCGGTCGGCTGACCCGGTCCGCCCCACATTTTTTTAATTTTTTTACCCGAGCCGGCCTTAATATCAACAACCTTTAACCACGTGGGGGTACGTGTACATCACAAAACATATACCACCACATCATCACAACCATAACTAGATCTAAATTTTTATAATATACGAGATCTCTCTCATCTCTCGCTCTGTACTGTCTCATCCCTCAGCGTTTGACACAACTTTCATTGCCACTATCCATGCCGTGTGATGATCATGGATGTGTGACGATGGGGATAGGCTTACGAGCTGCAAAAGGATGTTTGATATTGACTCGGTGATTGGTATTGACTCTGTATAATTTTATTAAACTCGAAGGTGCTTATAATTGGTGTTGTTGGGTATTTGGTAATCGTTGCTTTTGCTGGTTGTTTTTTGGGCGTAATGAGCTTTAGCTAAACAAGGTACTCTTTATAAAAGTTGTGTTGCTTGGTGTTTGGTGATTCTTACCTTTACTAGCTCTTTTATCCTATGAGCTTATTATATATTGCAAATGGGCCATGATATATAAGCCGCATCGAATAAGCTCATAAGCTGCTAAATAAACTGTAAAGTAAGGTGGTGTTTGTTTCCGTTTATATAGAAATCTTACGGCTTATTAGTTTAAAATGAAGCTACAAAAAGTAAGCTTATGAAACATGAGTCCAAAATCAAGTAAGCCATATGCCGGCTACATAAGCTGAAACAAGCACCCCCTATCTTAGTTTATAATGCTGATGTTCGGCAAAGATGAGATTCTTCGCACCTTGGCGTGGCGACCTGATGCGGTTGCAGCCATGACGAGTGTATCCGCTTTGTTCGTTTCTTCAATTGTCTGAGCCTGATATAAAATTACATGCTGCTTATTATGTGTTTTGCTGGTATTTGCCGGCTGCTTGGTTCGTTTATTTAAACAACAAGCAATCATTGAGAAAAAATGTACTTTGGCTGGGTATGGTTGTGATGATGCGGTGGTATATGTTTTGTCACTCACACGAACCCCCAACATGGTTAAAGGTTTTTATTGATATTGAGATTCGTGTACGTACTTTGGTTTGTGCTCAAAGTTATTGGGGTTTAATAAAATAGATACGTAGTTCTTCACCAAGTTCTTTGATGCCACCCATTCTTTCATTACCGCTATCCATGCCGTGTGACGATTGTGATGGGTGTGTGACGATTGGCGGGGTAAGCTTGTTAATGGCTTACATGTTTAATATACATGTGATGCTATGTGATCAATGTAAAAGAGGTTGTACCCGTATCTTGGTCAGGCATCTCGAACGGCATTTAAACAAATGCAACCGGTGTTTGCAGCCATGACGGTGTTTGATCCCCTTTGGTACGTGCATACGTTATGTGTCAATTTTGTATAGCATGTGCTCTATATACGCTGTGGTTGCTATAAGCTGTAGTCGCGGGGAAGGCAGCAGCATGAGGGTTTGTACCGGGTTGGATTGGGGCAGCATTAGGTCGTGTACTGTAAACCCGGGCTGGGCCGGGTCTGGCATTAAATGCCTTCAACCCACATGCTGGGTTTCAAATAAATTTATAATATTGTCGTTAATGCCATGTGCATTTCCAAGTATCTTAATAATGATCAGGCATTCGGTGGTAGCCCAAAGCTGATATGTATTTTTACTTGGAAATTTTTGTTTGCTTCTTTGTTTATGGGGGACTTTTATATACATATCAAAATTTACTTATCGCGTTGTCAATCGGTTTTTAAGAAATGAGAATGATGAAGATATTGATTGTACAGGCTGTGATGAGTTTGAGCGACTTCGATTAAAGTTGAGATTTTTTGTATCTTGGCGGGGCAAATGACTAGATTTGCAGCCATGGCAGATGTGTCCTCTTCTTTCAATTGTCTACCTATCTGACCTCATATTTTCGTTTACATACGATCGAAAAGGCAGGATGTGGGTTGAAAAGCAATTAATGCAAACCGACCCAAACCCCGAAGGTTGGCATTAAATGGTGACCCGGATACCTGCTCAAATATTTTTCTACACGTTTCAATATCTCACACTTTCCTGAGGCTTCTTCCTCGCGAAATAGTTTCACACTTGAACGAACTGAGGGATTTTAAAGTTCGACTAGATTTTAGTATGTATACTGATTACCAATGGTGGATTTGAACTTCTGCTAATGGTGGAAAAAAATCTAACTTACGCTCGAATTTGATCATGCATTTGAATTATGTGGATTTAGCAGAGTAAGGTAATCGTTGCATTCATATTATTTCATAAGAGGCAATGACGAGTCTATAGGTAGGGAGGATTAGAGGTGAGGCGGTCTGCATCTTGGCGCGGCAACTTACTAAAGTTGCAGCCATGGCAGATGTGTCATCTTTCTTCGATGATCTACCCTTCTGAGCCAATGGTAGCAAATAACCTTGAAAACAATGGACAGAATGATGATTTACCAAATGGTAGGAAACGCACAATCAACTCTAAATTTTCTTACAAACCTCTTATTTTAATTCTATTGATCAACTTAAATTACGTCCCATTCTTTCAGGTGATCTAAATCATGCTCCTGAAAACGTATGCTCATCTGCACATTCATGGGTTGGTTCAGTGGCAGTATGTAGGGGCACCGATCTTGCAGCATCAGGAGCTGGTAATGGCATATTTCATATTTAGGAAATAGAACGCGATGCTAAAGGTTTTAAGCCATTGTGGAGTGCATCGGGAGGCGATTGTATGGGCTGCAATACCATCCTAAGGTATAATATTTTTTATGTTGGTTTAACCAACTTGCTACCTGCTTATTGGTTATGGTGGTGAAGCAAAAATAAAGCCCAAATAGAGTTTGCAAAACTTTGTAATCTTAGACTAAGAATATATTTAAAGGATAATAAGCTCTTGCAGGCATTCAGGAAGCTGGGTAATGGCATATTTCATATTTATAGGAAATAGAAACGCGAATGCTAAAGGATTTAGCCATAGTGGGAGTGCATACGGAGGCGATGTAATGGGCTGCAATACCATCCTAAGGTATAATATTTTTTATGTTGGTTTAACCAACTTGCTACCTGCTTATTGGTTTAAGCAAAAATAAGCCCAAATTAGTGTTTGAAAAAACTTTGTATCTTGGACTTAAGAATATATTTAGAGGGATATAAGCATCTTATCTGTGGCTTACTGAGAGGGTTTAGGATTATTTGAATTTTGCTTATTTTACATAAATAAGCCATTCCATTTATCTTGCCTTATGAAATTCAAACTCTAACCACCCACCAGCAGCTTATAAGCTTTGATTACAAGCCGTGAGATGTTTATGATAATAATGTTAATAATATTGCTCCAAACACTAAGATTTGAAAACACGCTTTAATCCTTTAAGATTTATGGGTTTTGTTAATCGTGTTGTTTGGAATAATGGGTATTTTATCCTTCAATAGAAAATTTATAAGTTATTTAAGTATTATCTGCTCATGCATTCTTGCAGGATGAGCATCAAGTTTCTGGTCGAAAACTCATGGCACGACACCCTTTCAACAGAAGCCATGGCCGTAGTTGAAATCATCACTCAATGGTATATTTATTTTTCTTTTTGACATAGGCATATTGCAAGAAAATGCCATTCTGCCATTCACTTTGCTATCAATATAGAAACATACTTTTTATAAAAATCTAAAACAACATACTTACTATGTTCTATCAAAATATGCAAGCTGTAACCATTAATTACAACAAACGTACAATTTTTAGCATGTAATTTAACCCACTTATAATCATTCTCTCCCTTTAATGCAACAAATTGCATAATGTTGTAGATAAATAATAAGTATGTTACTGTTGTAGAGACAATCATACTACTGCAATGGCTTCAATCTTCATTTGTCGAACAGATGGTAGGTCGACACGGATTAACTAAGTTTTAGTGCATACTTGCATATTTATGCTAATTCTTGCAGGTATCTAATACAATTCTCAAATTAATTGGGAAACCTACTTGGAACATTAGGGGTAAGACTGATCTTACCCTCTTCGGTGCTCATGATCTTAAACGTCAACATTTTTAACAAGAACCAACTCAAATGGAGGAGTTGTCGAACCAACTCAAGGAACTCCAAGACATGGGTTTTATTCGACCAAGTTCATTGCCATGAAGAGCATCGGTATTGTTCATCAAGAAGAATGATGGTTCTTTTAGGATGTGTATCGGCTATATAGAGTTAAACAAGCTGACCATCAAGAACTGTTGATCCCAACTTAAGATCGATTCATTAGCTTGTAAAGGTTAAGTCACTTTGGATAAATCCAAAATAACTATGGTAGAATTTTGTGAATACTAAAGAGTATGCGGAATCTACTCTTTAATACTTAGAAGAATATTAATGAAACAGTAAACTGTATGAACAATGATATCACTGAAAAGCTCCAATATTATTATTATCAATAATACGAGTACTCTGTGTAGTACTAGGGTTTACAACCTTGAAGCTATATATCAAAAACGTATGAATGTGTTTTTATAACCATAACCTAGGATCTCCTTTTATACACATAGGAGTCCTTTACAAGATAACTACAAATCTTCTATAATTCTAATAGATAACTGTAAATCTTCTAACTTAATAAGATATACATATCTTTTACAAAAATATCTCATACTTATCCCGTAAGTAATCTTGATAAACAATCTTCATCTTAATCCTTTCTCTTGTCTTTATCCTTCTGACAGTAGAAACTCTTCTAACAGTTGTAATCTTTCAGCAGTTGTAAGCAGCAGCATTAACTTTTATACCAGCAGCACTAACTGTGTACAAGCAGTAGTAACTACTTAGAATATTTTCTTCATTCTTCATCAGCAGTACTAAGTTACACTAGCAGTACTAACTTTATGCTAACAGTTGTAACTTTACTCAAGCAGTACTAACATATACTAGCAGTACTAAGTTACACTAACAATAGTAACTTTTATACTAGCAGTATTAACTACTTAGCATATTTTCACTAATATCACTAACATCACTAAGTTATGCTTAATCACATAACTCTAACTTATGTATCAGTTACTTCCAAACAACCTCCACGAAGGCCTTTTTTAATCCAAACAATTCCTCCTAAAACTTGATAATCTTCTTTTGCAAATTCTCAAGTTTCTTCATTAAAAGTCTTCACCATCACCAGGAGGATGCATTCAAACACTTCTAGGATTCTTGACCAGTTTAGTCATGAGCTTAAGAAGCTAATAACACATTTCATTCCAATGGTCAGCTTGAAGCTTCTTGTTGAGCATTTTTGTAATTGTTGCAGGTGTAAAAGGATAATTTTTCTCTACCAGCATAAATATATCAGATCCAGAAATCTATACAAATGTACGTCCACTTGAAGAAAAATAGCTCCAAATTCCACTTTGTGTCCTTAATAGATTTCCTCCATACTTCACTATCTATATCTGGTTACAAACATCACTTCAATCACCCCATAGACACTCTTTTATATGCCTTCCCTCTGGCCTTGTATTCCACATGTTTTAGCTTTAACAAATTCCAGATGGTTTTCCAAGTCTTCTCTGTCAATGTTCTAGCTCTAAACATTGATGAGTATCCCCCCCCCCCCCCTTGAAACTTCCATCAGTTCTTATGATTTGAAAGCATCCAATCTTTCCTTCTATGATAATTTATCCTGAAAATGAGAGTAAACTAATGGTTTATACAGGGGGGTGAACTAACATGGTAGTTAGTTAATAAAACAACATTAAAGGCCTTTTTTTGGGTGTAATCTTAGCAATACACTCAGTTTTAAACAAGTTACTCATCTAAATCCAAAAACTCAATATTGTGGTCTCGAAAAGATATACCAAGCCAAGTTTTAAAGTCTACAATATCACCGGCACACTCATATTTTTGTAGGATTTGGGTAAACATTTGGAAACAGATAAGGCTGATCCTCACAATATCTAATAAGGGTAATGTGTGCAGGTTATGTAACTGGTAATTTCACAAAAGTATGCTTGAATTTTTTTAAATTTGAGCATAATTTAAGCATTTAGTGTGAAAAATAGGACAAGTAATATTCTAATTCCCATCCCCCCACTTAAGTTATCAACATCCTCATTGTATAGATAAAACATTGAAAACAGGAAATTAAAAGAATTAGAACAAGAAACTCCCCTGATGTTTTGCTCGGTAGATTCTCCAAGTTGAGTTTATGAGCAAGAATGTATGTTGTAAATGCGCCTGGATTCCAGCATGACTACAACACACTTAGGATTCCAGATGATTGATACTTCACAAACTTTGTCGATTTCTTTTCCAGCGAGGTCCTGTGCAAAATATAGGAAAATAATGCAAAATCCTATCTTGGGTATCCTACATTTAATAAAAAATAAAACAAAACTGTACAGGCAACCAATACGCCATATCCAAAAACTGGGATACGCCGTATAGAAAGACCTATAAAAGTATCAATACGAGTCAGTCTGCCAAATACGCCGTATCATGTGCATGAATACGCCGTATAGACAGATCTGACGATAAAGTTTTAAATGCAGAAAAAATAAAGGACTGCTAACGTCTAGACATTCAATACGCCATATGGTATGGAGCGGATATGCCGAATTGATGTCTGGGAAGACAGACTCGATAAAAATAAATAAAAACTATCTGGGTTGTCTATCGGGAAGCACTTTTCTTTTAGCTAGTCTTTAAGTTAGACTTTTTCTTCAACTTCCTTACTCAATCTCATGCACGCTTATGTGCCCGCGTGTGAGCCATTCTTCCATCTTAGCATCTTGGATATATTTGGGTCCTAAGTTCAAGACCCCCTTGTAGAAACTTTTGAGCTTTTGGTACGGATGCGAGATTCCATTCAGCTTGTCATTCACACTCACCTTTAGTAATGCCCTGATCTTGTTGCATTGAGCATTAGATAGATGTTTAAACCTTGGATGTGATCGCGCCATTTGGTAAGTCACGTTATCATTACCATTTTGGATAGTGATTAACCCGTCAAACCTTCTTGCTTCCACACATGAAGCTTTAAAGAATGGTTCTCCAAAAATGACATCTCCCATGTCTTGACCTCGGTAGCCATCCATATTTTCCACTACTGCAAAATGAGTTACAACAGAAAAATTTCCAACAAATATAGGTACATTCATTAAAGCTCCAACTACGTTCTTTCCTTTGTATTCAACTTTGTCCTTTATTATAGAATTATAGAACTCTCTAGACATCGCATTAATGGACAAAAGTGGGAAAAAAATTAGCATTTACATGCTCAAAACCTATCATGCGTGAAAATCTTAAGTTGTAGGCACCATCAA
The DNA here is from genome assembly GCA_026074375.1 of Tanacetum coccineum. Classification (NCBI taxonomy): domain Eukaryota; kingdom Viridiplantae; phylum Streptophyta; class Magnoliopsida; order Asterales; family Asteraceae; genus Tanacetum; species Tanacetum coccineum. Next base: position 101,462 of record BQNB010001223.1, read on the forward strand.
TATGGATCTTTCGGTCAAAGTCACAAAAACTAGGGTATTTGTTAAAACTTTTATTATTCCTAGTCTTGATTATGTCAATCATGGGCTCATTAATTACCTCATCTTCCTCAATAGTGGGCATCAAATCATCAACTTGATCTCTCCTAAGTTCTATTGGCACATATATATCGTTTAATTCGATATAATCTCTATATAAAGGGTTTAACGATCTATTTAACACCAAAGTCTCTCCCATTAGCCTAGCTTCTAAATCAAGTTCCACACGTTCTCTTAAACTTAGCATGTAGACCTTCTTAATCAAACTACTAGCAGGTTTCATACTTTTAAAAATAATTTTCTCATTCCCTACCCTTAATGTAATCTTTCTTTTGAACACATCAATCTTAGCCTAGGCGGTACACAAAAATGGTCTTCTGAGCATCAAGGGCACTTTGACATCCTCGGGCATATCTAGTATTATGAAGTCTACGAGGAAAACAAATTTACCAATTCCTACTAGTACATTCTCAGCTACTCCCTTTGGGTGTTTCATTGTTTTGTTTGCTAATTCAACTATTAACTTAGTGTGAGCTAATTCACCTAAACCTAGATTGAGGTAGGATGAAAGAGGAATGACACTTACGCTAGCTTCTAAGTCAGCGAGAGCATTCTCAAAGCAAACATTATTAATATAGCACGGTAAAGTGAAACTTCTTGGGTCTTTCTCCTTTCGAGGTAGGGAGTCGTCGACACGTGTAGCTCCATAAGAGTAGGCGTCCAAGCATGGTAGTCTATACAATCCCTTCTTCTTATCACAGTAATAATTGTTCAAATGACATGGAAACGGAATATTTGTTCGTCTTGACTCGAACATCAGCTTATTGTTCTTTTGGGCTGATACGGCGTATTGGGATGATCCGATACGGCGTATCGGTGTCATATCAGCTTCAACAGTAGTTGAGATTGACTTGACATAATCCCTCGGGTTTGTTTCAGTAGAGCTAGGTAAGCTTTCAAATCCTCTTTCCTGTAGTACCTTGCTCATTTGCCCGATTTGAATCTCCAAAGTTTTAATCGAAGCTCCTTAGTTTCTGATGGCAGCATCAGTGGAAGCTCGAATTTCCTTGATCAAGTTTGAGTTTTCTTCATGTCTCTTTGCTGATTTACTTATAAACTTTCCCAGTGATTCTTCCATCTATTGTCTTCGTTCTTGATACGAAGGATTTGCATTATTTCTTTAGTAGAATCCCGGAGCTGCTGCTTTATATTTCCCTCCTTATTGAAAGGGTGCACCAAACTGATTATAATAAGCTTCTTCAAGGGTTTTACCTTCTTCTTTGAGTAGATAGTCTTTGGTGTAGTGGGGTCCTTTACATTGCTCATATCCCACTTGAGCAGCATAAACCATTTCATTCACCTTCTTGATTTCTCTTCTAAGATTATTTATTTGTTCTTGAATTATTGCCAATCCATCAGAAGTTTCAGTACTTCTTGTCCTAGATGTTCCATTGTGCCATTTTTGAGAATATTATACCATCTCTTGGATGGATACTTTTGCATCGGCAGCTGTCTTAGTTGGTATGGCACCTTTTGAATCAAGAATTTGTCTAGTTGGAACATCCAATCCATTGTAAAACAAGATCACCTCCTGCATCTCCGTCAAGTAGTGTTTAGGGCACTTCATCAAGAGTTCTTTAAATCTCTCCCATGCTTGGTAAAGGGTTTCATCAGGTTCCTACTGAAAGTTGTTGATCTCCTCCATTTTCTTTGCAGTTCCAGCAGGTGGGCAATACTTGCTTAGAATTTTTATCTTTAGATCTTCCTAAGTTTTAATCGAACCAGACGGTTTATTTCTTAGCCAATGACTCGTGGCTCTAGTTAGGGACATAGGAAAGACTCGAAGCATTATTTGATCTTGAGTAATATTAGGAACATGGAATAAGTCAACAATCTCTAGAACTTTCTAATGTGTTCGTTTGCATCTTCATGATCCGAACCGCTGAGATTGTTGTCTCGTAGTTCTTTAAGATTGTATTCAGGCGATCTCAAATCGTCAAGACTTAGTGTCTTGAAAAGCTTTCTAGATGATCGAAATTCTTGTTTCGGATCCTTAAAAGGCGTTAATAGTTCCTTTGTGAAACTCCTTGCCATGCACTACCTGAAACAGAGGATAAATAATAAGTAGGATAGGCTCGGAAGAGAGAAAACACATAAATACAGAAATCTAATGCAAAAAATCAGCTTATGTTGTTGTATCAGACGATCGATACGCCGTATTCAATTGATCTGAATACTCCGTATCAATCTATTGAATGGATACGCTGTATTGGTAAATAAAGTTAGATACGCCTTATTCAATTGAAGTGGATACGTCGTATCAGGTTATCAACCAGAACAGTGTATGGAAAATAATTAAAACATACAAAACAAACGAGCAAACAATTTAAAAACAAATATATAGAATTTTACAAAATTTTACGCTAATCTAAATTACACTAATCCTAAGGGTTATATTAATCTAATGTTAAAAACCAAAATATTAAATAAAAGTCAAGATTAAAATTTCACTCTTCGGCAACGGCACCAAAAACTTGATTGTGCCATCGTGTAGGTTGTTATTTATGTTTTCAAGTTTTAAATTTATATTTTATCGACTTTACCTAAAACAACACTTTAACGGGCAGTATACCCGATCAGATGGAGTTTTGTGGTAAGTAGGGTGTCGATCACTAAGAGCGAGAACTAATATTTTATTTTATCAATATTTTGGTTAACTAAACTAAGTTAATTTAAACTATGTTAATTCTATTCTATGTTAAACCTATGCTAAACTTATGTTAATCTTAATTCTAACAGATAAGGGGGGGTTTCAGCCTGAGAGACTGGCATAGGTTTGTGGTGACTTAGATCAACTTAAGACACAATAACACAGGCAAGCAGATAGAAAAAAGATAGAAGAGCGGTCTAGCCAAATATAAGAAAATTGTATTAACCATGATTAATCCAATTAAAATCATAGTTTACTTATTTAGTGCAATGAATGCTTATCTTGAGGCGGCATATCATTCTTAAGACTTAGGCGGTACTTCTTCCTAAGACCTAGACACGTAGAATTCTGTCACAATTAAACGCATCCGCATAAAGCATCCTATTTGCTTATTATAATCTATCTTAGGGGTTAAAGCAATGGTAATCTTGTTAAACCCTAGCTCATAGAGACTTTACCTACTTACTGCTTAATGGCAATTTATATACTAGTACTCCATTGGCCAAGTCTTTACCATATGATGTTAGGATTAAAAGTCTTCTTGATGCTATTAGAATTACTGCTGCTCAAGTTTATGTTAATACTGCTCTAATGAAGTTAGTGCTGCTCATTGTAACACCCTCAAATCTGAGTATGCAGCGGAATGTTGAATATAAATGATAGTTTTAATAATATTAAAACTTGGAGGTTCACTTGTAAATAAATAAAAACTATAAGACGAAGGGACTAAAACCGTAAACCCGCATAAACAAGCAAATCAATGATAAATTACAGCATTCGAGAGAAACAAACTCCCACTAAACATGTCAAATCTTATAAACTGGCTATACCAAGGGTATTAGCCCCTGCAAACGTCATAAGCAATACAAGAGTAATTATTCAACCAAGGTAAACTAACAGAGTTAAACGAATGATACAAAATATCAAACGAGTACTAGAGTATAGGAGATTACAAAGTGTTTCCTATAGAATTAATAGCTTTGCTTGACCTCTTCTGCTCTTCTTGTCTTCTGAAAATCGACTTTTATGGTTAAGGTATCAAAAATATAATCAAGCACAGACCGAAAATCCATTTTTTAGGTTTCTATCTAAGGTCTACATTTTGGTATTTAGGCGTATTGAGATACATGGAACGGCTATCAAAGGATTCTTTGGAGTAGGGACCCTGACGTCTGATAATCTTTTAGAATATTTTATTACTTTATATTGAATACGGCGTATAGATGTCTCCTGGATACGGCGTATTGGACTTTATATCTTTGTGGTTTCTTGTGAAGTGCAGGCACATATACGCCGTATCTTCCTTGATGGATACGGCATATAGATGTCAGAACAGTAATCTTCAAATTCCTTGTTAAGCTCCCAGAATGCATAATCCTTTTGTAATCTTCACCAAGTACTCCATAAGGACTGCAATCCTCAAATGACAAGACGGATTAAAGTTTAACAATTCTTGCAATAATAATAGAAAATGGGTTATTTACATGGGATAAATGATGCTATAAAAGTGACATTATTTGATGTCATCAAATATCCCCTCACTTGAATCCTACTTGTCCTCAAGTAGCCTTTAGAAGTTTATGAAAATGTATCCCTAAGGATTTTTTTTTTCCGTTAAGCATTTATTTGATCAATTACAAGTACACAACCAAACACCTCACGAAATAAGAAGATGAAAACACTCAAATCACTCAACTAATCTATGTGGTAACATGTAACTAATTCGCTCAATTGCTTAGTCATGACGAGTATTCTATCATAAGCTTGGCAAGGATACAAATCTCCACCACTAGAGCTAAGGAGTAACAAGTTTATAAGGCAAATGGCTTTTATGAAAGGCTTAGTGACATTCTAACAATCCTGTCACCAAAGTACCACACAACAAGGAATCTGAATCCCACATACGTCCGTAACAACTTAATAGAACATGTGTGATTCGATCACAAGATCCTCATATCGAGTTTAACCACGGGTTAGGATAACGAATGATTATAAGGTATGGGATCTTCTAACTTTCACACCAAAAATAAAAAACAACAAGGCAGCTGAATCACCATCATGGCCGTAACGACGAAATAACATGCATGACTCAGTCACATCCTCATTCTAGTAAAACCTAAGATTAATTATTAGGAAAGGGAAATAAATTGTTGTAAGTCATATCAAATGAATTTGAACAACCACTTCAAAACACACCTAAACTTCTTGAAAAATGATACATTCATGAGGGTCGGGTTGTAAGTCAAAACTTTGAAAATATGAACTATATCAGTGCCAAGTTTGATTCTATCGGGTTCGAGTGTCTTTTGAAAAAAATAAAATCGTGCCCTGTTTTGTTTCTTGAGATTCTATAGTCAACTTGAGTTTAACTATAATTCTGAGGGTCACTTCGTTGTTTAATTTCGCATTCAAAATAAAACCATTTTCCTTCAACTCCTCTCTCGAAGGGCTCGTCATATTTTGGGGATTCCTTCGAAAGTCACTGCTCATACTCGGACAAGCTGCCACTGACTAATTGGAAAAATTAGCATCCCAGAAAAGTCGTTTATAAAACCACACCTCCTTCCCCACGTGTCATTAAAACTCCTCATTCAAAACCTCCTTCGAAAGGCAAAATAACTCGTGTTCGTAACAAGAAAACATAAATGGTTTATGACAACGGAAATTTTAAATCGTGAAATTCCAACATCATATGAGTTCTTGGGTTCGAGATCAATTTGTGAAAAATGCGTATCTGTCCTAGAGGTCATCCGTGATCAATGTTCCGGCATCTGTAGTCATATGCTTTATTGCATTGAAACCTCCACTAAATAAAATATAGCATTTTTCATTCTAAAACGAATGGAAAGCATTCAAAATACACCTAAGGCAATTCTACCTTACGGAATGCTATTGACTAGATTGTTCACTCATATCGTGTCTAATTTTCCTGAGTCGTCATAATGATCGCGACACTTAGGGGATCGGGGTTTCTTCCTCTCGCTCTCATTATAGTGAAATACGGGATCAGGATCATGGCACGAAAGAGATGTCGCTCTCCATCCAAGCTAATCTTCGTACCTACTCCATAATCCAACCATCATCATCTCGTCATAAGATGAAGAATAATGATGGAAAATGATGAAGAATCTTTTCATTCTAATCTTCCCTTCACTATCTCAAACTCGTCAATTCTTGTCAAACGTTGTTCCTAGAGTCTTTGAAAACCCACCTCATGAAAATAAAACAATGCACTCTTACCAAACTAAAATTCTAAACCACCAAAGCCAACATCGAGATGAGCACCATAAAGGGTTAAGGTCAATCGAGAAAGCGCTCAAGAACGTGATGAAAAGCAAAAAGAAATGAAGTTTGATGAAGTGTTACATACTTATTATTTATTAGTTATTATTATTATTATTATTTAATATAACTAATTATTCTATGATGTGCTAGATGATATTATTATGCATTTTTAGATTTTCTATGCCTAACTAATTGCCTCCACAATCCCTTTGCCTTAGACTAGCTTTATTACATCTAGATGAAAAAGTTAGAATTAGTTGATTCTTGAGCAATAGGACTTGCTAAAACTTATTGTCACTAAGCCTCATATTTCTCTGCACTAAAGTGGACAAACTGAAATATAGAAAAATTCGTCACTCCCATAAAAGGCCCCCCCAATTAACGGTACCCTAAAATATCTGGGACCGTCGGTATTTATGGGACCTCCTTCACGAGGGAATCAAATTTTTCACTGTTCTCTTTTTCATATTTTCTTCCTCATCCAAATATTTTCATATTTATGGGACCACCATGCATTTTCATATTTTCTTCCTCATCTAAATATTTAAACCACTTAACACCTTTATAAATTACCATTTTCCTCCTTCTACTTGATCTAAATTCTCTAATCAAATGAGCTCCTCAAACCCCCCTCCAAACTTCTCAAGAAATCATAGAATTTCGGTTAGACAAGTTTGGAAAAAAACCACTCATGCATCTCAATCATCAATACCTTCTCAAAACCCTTTACCCTCCATCACCACCAAAGAAAACAACCCCTCACCTTCCCGTCATCTTTCCGTCAAGAGGCGGAACAAATGGCAAATCGACTACAAAACATCTCTCAACTTCTAGAAACAAACCTCTAACATGCAACTAATTCCTACTCTCAAATACCACCATCTCTACGCTCTCCTCCATCACCTCTTATTCACCCCGTGATGACATCAAATAACGTCACATTTTTATATCATTATTGTAAGAATTTATACTTAATTGCTTAAAAATATTATTTGCAGTAATTAAAGAGTGATTTGTGAAGACATGCTAAAAGGCGCATATTTTGGAGCTAAAACAAAGATATTTAAAGTATGACTAGTCTGACCAATATAAGCAGAATCCAGAAAAGAAGATACGCGTACAACGCCAACTTTCACAAGAAAACGGTAACAAACATTGCCTAGTAGGTCGTATTCCTCCTCTACAATACGCCGTATCCATCAATATAAACGATCAGAGATACGAAGATATTTATATTTTAGGAGTGAATATCATATTTTGATTATAAACTTTGCGCGCGACATCCAAGGATACACCCCAATACACTCGATAGGCCTAGCCTAATAATGGTGGGAACCAGACATTTTAGAGACTATAAATAGAAGACTTAAAAATGAGTTTTCAGTGTGCAAAATCATATTCTTCATACCATACACAATAAAAGACGATTTTCCTGAAGAAAAGAAGAGCTTCCAAGTCAAGCATCGATCACATTCCATAAAAACCAACCGTGTTATTACGATACTCTTGTCCATCATTAATTTTGTATCATTGTAAAAATGTTTAGTTTACTTGGTTATATTGATCATCTTGTATAAATTGCAATGGTTATGGGCTACATACCACCGAAGCGGATCTAGCCTAGGTATAGCCAATCTTAGTATAGATTTTAATGTTGGTTTTGTTTTAAAATTGTATTTCTTAATTTATCGTTGAAAGTTTAATTATGTTTATCACATGATACTTGTTTACGTGTTTGAATATGCGACCTATCATTCAACTGGGTCTGGTTACTCCTAACAAGTGAGCTAGATACTGGGATAGCTCTCCATATAGTGTCTTATATTACTGGACCAATAGGATCACAAATAACGTTCGTCTTGTCATAAATTATGAGCCTTATCTGGACCGGCAGGGTGACCCGGATTTATTTCAACAATATGTTTCTTGTCAATTGATAAAGATTTGAATAGTGAACTACCAGTATATAAAATAACATCAAACAGTAAGTGGGTAAAGTCTCGATGGGCTAGGGTTTATCAAGATCACCATTGCTTTAATCCCTAGATAGATTATAATTAAACGAAAAAGGATGCGATAACGATACGCTAATTGTGACAGGATTCAACGTTCTAGGTTTTAGGATGAAGGCGCCGCCTAAGTCTATAAGAATGAATATTTCCGTTTCGCGATAATAAAAATCATTGCACTAATATAAATAAACCAGCATTCAATTGATTTAATACGGTAATACAGTTTTCTATTATTTGGCGTGTACCGCTCTTAATCTTCTGATTATTCTTGCATGTTTTATTGGGTTTTAAAATTGATTATTGTCACCATAAAACATGTGGCCACTCTCTCGAGGTGCTGAAAACCCTCATATCATTATAATCGTAGATACATAGGTTAACAATAATATAGAATTAACATAATAAAGTAATTAAAATACTGTTAGAATATAAGGTAAACGACCGTCGCTCTTATGTATCGACCTCCCTAACTTACCACGAAACTCTACCCGATCAGGGGTACTCTGCCCTTTAAAAATGTTGTTTTAGATAATCGGTTACAGTAGAAATTAAAAAACTGTAATACAATAAATTGACCCTACACGACAGCATATTAAGTTTTTGGCGCCGTTACCCATGGGATGAAAAAATTAACCTTTAATTTTTAAGTAGTATTTTCTGAACCATTAGCTTAAATAATATAATAGTGGAGTTAAGTCGGTTGTATTTATTTACTTGTGTGATTAATCTGTATATTCAATTTTTTGTGTTGTAGTGTTTTGCGTGTTCTATGCATTATTACACTTTCTGTAATTTGAGTCGAATACTGAATACGCGTATTCATTACTCTGGATACGACTATAAATGTTTTTTCTAAACAATACTATACGTTTCGACTCTGTCATCAATATGCCGTATTTGACTATTTGACGGATTGTTAACCGTAGAGGCCTATCCAGGATATATTACAGGTGAAAAATGGACGAGACCCCATATCATTATGAAAGAATACATCAAACTTCAAGAGGAAAAGGCTCTAAGTCGCGGTGAGACGTTTAATTGGCAAACACCACATACGATAAAAGGGAATATTGTGACGATGAAGATGATAGCTTCACAAACTTCAAAACTGAATTCCCAGCTATAGTCTTCGATGATATAACATCTAATACATCAATCTCTTACGAGTCCACGGTAAAGTCCTCTTCTCGACAATGATATTGACTTAGAATTTCATTTGCGACTCAAATCCGAACGATGAAGAGATTAACACGTAGATTTATGACGAAAATTCATTTTCCTATAAAATAATTTATGTCAACAATTTGAAAACGGATTCAGAAAATGAAATGATAAATTCAATATGCCTTCATTCTCCGTCACCACAATCCTACGGTCAGTTTATTATGACTACTTTAGACAACTTTTAAAAAAAAATTTGAGAAAGAATTCCAGCCAATGGGTTTACAATGATACTCTAACACCGCTAAAATTAGAATTTCTATAACTAACCCTACTGTAAGTCCCACACATATCGATGAATTTGATTGAAAGATGAAAAAATCATTGTTCCAAAGGTAATGAATAGGAACAACACTTTTATACTTTAATGATTTTATATTCTTTTCACATAATTTATCCTATGATTTAAAGTCGGATAAATACAATTTGATAATCAGGAAATCGATATTAAACTGTCTTCCGGGGGCAATGTAATAAATATTGAGATGGAGCCTATCACATATAACAATAAAATGAGGGGGGGTGTGGAGGAAAACGGCGGGAGTAAGAATGAGTTGAAAGGTTTGGAGGACAGGGATGGGATAGGGGTGTAAATAAGCTTTTGATAACAGAGTCATGAATAAATCTAATAAAAATTTCTCACAGCTGAAACTTTATCACAGAAAAAAGTAAAAAAAACAAAAAATTACATGTTAATACATGACTTGGATATCATCTTTTAACAAAGGGATTCATTCAATTTCCTATCAAGAATTTTGTTATGTGCCATTTGGCATCCCGTTCGACCCCAAATTATTTTATAAGGATGGGATTAAAATTGGGGCAAGTCGAACTTAACGACTAGCTAAAACAAAAGTGCTTCCCGAGAGACAACCCGGTCATTTTTAAATTGTTTGAATTGTTTGCACGAGTCTGTCTTCCCATACACTCTATACGGCGTATCAAATCTCTCCGGATACGGCGTATGGATGTGTCTGGACGTTATCAGTCTGTAATTTAATTTCTGGTACTTTAAAATTATTTAATTGTTTTTACAGGAACAATACGGCGTATCCTAGGGTTTGGGATACTGTGTATTGATCCCTGTACATTTGTGTTTTAATTATTTTCATGCATTGTAACCCTTGTATAACCGAGATAGGAATCACACTTTTGTCTTCTAAACTTTGATGCAGGACCTTGCTATCAGAAAATCGACAATATGATATACTCTGAAAAAGACGTGTGTTGAACTCGTACGAGCATTCTAAAGCCTCGTCAACACACTTTTGCTCAAGAACTCAAATTGGAGAATCATCCCGAGCAACATATCAGGGGAGTTCCTCGTTCTAATTCTATTTCCTATTTTTTTTAAAACTGTTTTATCTATACAACGAAGGACGTTGTTATAATCATAGTGGGGGATGGCCTGAATTAGGAACGCTACTTGCCTTTATCGTTTACAAATACCATGCTAATATGCTTAAATTATGCCAAATTTAAAATTTTTTCTAGCATAACTTTGTAAAAAATTACTAGATTAACATGACCGTCGTCCCATTATAACCCTTAATGCCAAATTATAAGAATTAATCCTATTTCGTTTCCAAACGTTTTACCTTAAAAATTTCACAAAATATATGGTGTGGGTCGGTGAGGAGAGTGGACTTTAGAACTTGGCTTGGTATATCACTCAAGACCACAACGATGAGTACTATGGACTTAGATGTAGAAACATTTTTAACTGGTAAATTTCTAAGAATACACCAAAAAGCCTAAATGTTGTAAAATTAACTAACTACACTGGTTAGTTAAACTCCGTGTAACCCTTTGCTTACTCTCACTATAAGAGTAAGATCCCCTAGAAAAACCTGTTGAGCCATTCCTGTCTTTTCACACCATATGTCTATTTTCATTCCAACCTTTACATCTTAGCCTACATTGTAGATTAAGCCTACTTAATCAAAGTTGCTAGTTATTTTTGTGTAAAGTTTTATATTTTTTGTGTCAAAGTGAAATTTTATATCTTCGGTTAGGTCAGGAAATTGCACAATGCAATGGGAAAATATGTGTCTCGTGTATTTTGCTACTTTCACGATTATGTATTATGTCCGAAGTGAAGTGTTAAAGGAAAAAAAATTATCCGGATGAATTATGATTGTGAAGACGGTGAAACTGCACTGAGGTTTATGTATTAAAAAATGGAAAAATAGAAAATGCATAAAAAAAGAGAAGGAAGATTTATAGTCGGTTCGCTAAATTTAAACCGATAAAATTCTTAGAAGGATCGATTATATGTGGATAAAGATCAACGATGTAGAGTTTTGTATTAAGTGGCCGATATCACCACTTTTATAAAAGTATGTAACTTTGGGATGTTCGAGAAGTTGACCGTTATGGGAACACCAACTTAGGTTGTCTTTGTCATTTCTATGATCGAGGCGTTTGTATATATTTCGGGTCTTTATCATGGAACGGTCGAGAAAAGTTACTGGCAACTACCTTATTTGTTCAAGCTTGACTATTTGTTTTATGAATTGTATTTATCAACAATTTACTTCCCTTCCCTAATGACTAACATTAGGTTTTACGCGAACGAGAATGTATATAAGCCATGCATGTCTATTCCGTCGTTACGGCCATGTATGCGTGACTTAGCTGTCTTGTTGGTTTACGACTTTTGGTGAAAGTTAGAAGATCCCATACCCTATATCGTTCTTCATCCTAAACGCTGGTTAAACACGAATGAGGATGTAATCGAATTGTACATGTTTATATCGTCATTACGGTCGTGTGTGTATGATTCAGCTGCCTTATTGGTGTGGTACTTTTGGTGAAAGATTGTTAGAATTATCCCCTTAGCCTTTAATAAAAACCTAATTTACCTTTTGACTGTGTTTTCTACCTTAGCTCTAGTGGTGGAGATGTGTATTGTAACACCCCCAATTAGGTCGCAGTAGAATAATGAGTCCGGGAGGGTTACTTCATAGATTAATAGCACAAGATATGAGAAACAACTCTATAAGAGTCGTTTGAAAAGACTATTACATTGGATTTCTTGAAATTGGTTTAATAGAAAGCGCCCCGGCTTTATATTGTTCAAACATTGTTAACAAAGATTTTTAGATCAGAACAAAAAATCTCAAGATGTAATGACTTCAAGATCTTTGAGCATGACTCCCCAAAAGAGTATCCCCAATGTAATCCTTACACCCTCGTGCCTCATTGACCTGAAAAAACATGCTTTAAAACGTCAACATAAAGTTGGTGAATTCATAGGTTTATGTAAATATGATGTAGGACCGTAAGATTTCCAAGTGTATGATAATGCAACAGATGCAAACATCACAAAGTGTAATTTCGTTTCCCTAAGCTCATGACACTGAAGCTCGACATGTATGAATTGCAATATAAAGTTCCAACATTGCCCTTGAATGATTGCTAACCCGAAAACATCCAACTCCGACATGGTAGACGTCCGTTGTCCTGGCAAATCGGCACAGTGAGTGCTAACTCACCCGAACGTGGATGTCATCCTAAATAGACTCTATTTATAACATTTCACGCCTCACACAAAGTAATTGACAATTCCATGATAATGGACACATGTGGGTTCTAGCGCTACTTAGGCAAACACGTAATCATGATAAATGTACACGTTTGCACTCCAATTTGTAAAACAATGCATGTTTTCTCACCCCAAAAGTTGTAAATCATTGATATAGTAAAACATGGGGCTATGAACTCACCTTAGTGAATAAACTGATGTATATGAATCAAGTGAATGGAAACGTCACGGATAAGACCGAATGCAACCTAATTAAATATAGGCCGCATGAGTACAATGTACTTAATAATACTACATCACAAGTTATATAGTTACACCACCACCTAATAGTCCTTGTTAGTTTTGAAATGTCAAAACAATTTGCATTTGTATCTGTAAAATAAAGTGTGGTTTTCGTTTCACAATTGATTGCTTGTTAATAATACATGTTTTAATATTATTATTGATTATATAATTGGTTTAATTGTTTTTATAAAATAGTGCACAAAAGTAAAAATAGTGCATACGGTTTTATAAACCTTATATCTTTATCGTTTTAAAAACTCCATTTTTCACGTTAATTTGATATCCATAAGGCATTGTAATAAGAAAATATATCAAAATATTAATATTTATAGTATTTTATGCCCTTGATGAACAGTATTTTAAGTGTTTTTATAAATATATAAAACTACTTTATATATAATCGTACGTAACCTTCCAAAAGTCATAACTACTCAATATTTAAATAAGCCGTTTCGCTGTACTTTATATATGTAGGGATTCGTATTTGAAAAGTCTAATCAAAGTTTTATATTGTAATGTGGTTTGGTACTGTATGAACAGTAACAGTAATGAACAGTTATAAAAATAACTTTTTATAACTTAATTATGGAAATCGGATTTTAAATTGTACCTCTGTCATTTTAATTCGTTTTTTTAATGATTCCTATGTCCACGTTTTCGTAAAACAAACTATAAAAATATTATTTTTATGAATGTTTATCCACTGATGAACAGTAACTTTTACTATCAAATAATTTATAAAAACTAGGTTTTATGTAATTCATTGTAGATAACTTGCCAAATGCAAACTTGTTCAATTTTAATTCCGGTTGTTTTTCGAGTTTCTCTTACGTCCTTGGATCCTTATGAAGGCACTATAATTATAAAAATATTTATTTTCAATATCTCAGATCTGTTAACAGAATTTTATACAAAATAACTTTTATAAAAACACTTTTATACATTTAATTATTGTAAACTTAAAAATGTCATGTCTCCTTCGTTATTGCTCGGTTTTTCAAGTTTCTTATATGCTTACGATCCTTGTGATAAGTACTAATTAAATAAAATGTAAAATATATGTGTTTACACACGAATTCAAACAGTAGGTAAGTAAGTTTGTACATAATTAGTTTTATACACTTGTTTTATATACTTTTTACTTTATTAAACCATTACAAGTCCTCTAAGTTATTAAATAGCATAACTTGATATATCTTAATTTCTCTATAATATGTCCATCAATATAAGTCCATATTGTCCAAGAAAATTGTCCAACATATTTATTTGTTTAACTAAACTTTATAAGTAAATAAATAACCATAACTTGACAAATAATTATGTAAACTTTCCATTGCTTGTAAACCCTTGTTTTAAACATATTAACATATTTAAAACATCATTTTAAATTCAATAAAGAAACGAGTTCGTTAATGTATGGTTAATGGTTCTTTTTTGTTTTATAAACTTCATAAAGTAACCTAGATGGTGATTAACATATATAACAAGATGTAAACATGTAAATGAATAATGAAGATGTTAAAACTTAAATGGACCTTAGAGATGAGTAGTAGGATGATGAACACAAGCTTATACTTAAGCTTAAACCCAATGAATCAACCACAAGATTAAACCCTAATTAGAAAAACCCTAATTATATTTCTTGTATACTTCTTGTTAAACCACAAACCCAGCTTCCAATACTCTTGTATCACCTTAGGTATACTTAGAATGAATGCTTGAATGCTTGGAATATTTGTAGAATGAATTTTAATATGAAACCCTAATAGATAAAAGTGAGTCGTAGGTTTTGCTTGTAGGGAGAGAGTTTTTGTGAGTTTATTTGCTTGGTAAATGAAAGAGTGGGATGCTTAACCTTGGACTTGCCTTATATAGAAACTAGTAATGTGCAAAACAACCTTAAACATAAACCATGTGTTGGAGTGGTTTGAAGTAAACATTAAGAGCTCTCCTCCTTCCTATACAACTCAATGCCAAAGATGGGTTTTTAAGGTACCAAAGATGTGCCAATTTTATGAGGAAATTGGAGTTCTAAGTTACTTGGTGCTTATACTAGGATGATGGTGACACCTAGTAGGAAGATTTATGGTCTATTAGTGTGTATATGCAGAAATCCCGGTTCTAAGATGATATTGGGTAGGAAAAAAATTAATTTTTTATGTATTGGATATATATTGTGGGTATTGGTTTGGTATAGATAAGGTTAGTTGCCTTACGGATAGGTCTAAAAGTAATGTTATTACGAAACGTAAGCGTTTTTTACGTAACCAGTAATAAATAAAATAAAAAGTATAAAATAATACTCTATCTAAATATTTCTATAACACCTCTGCTTGATGCAAACTTTAACTTGTTTGTATATCCGTTTACGTTGAATGGATGATTTTTAGTTTAACGCGATTTAACTATACGATATAATTAAAAAGCGAACGCTGTAAAAACTCTAAAAATACTTAATGATAACTAATTGTGTTCGAGAATGCACCATGACAAAATGGAGAAAATGTAACAGGACTGCCACCCTCTAGAATATCCTTGTCCTCAAGGCTTCATTTGCAACATTGAGGAGTTACGGTTTAGTGAAGAGAGGTGGATACTTCTTTTGAATTGGTCTTCACGTTCCCCATGGGAACTCAGGACCTCTCCTTGATTCCATCGAACCATGACTATTGGCTAACCGACTTTGCTTAATCGTTTGACTTCTTGATCATGATCTCTACAGATTCTCCACAAACACGAGAGCTGTCCATCCACATGGGATCCTTCTAACGGAATTGCTAATGGTTTCGTCGAATAACATTTCTTTAGGTTGGATACTTGATATGTTACTGTTAACTGAACTCTGCTCAACTCTTGAGGAAGCTCAAGCTTGTAAGCAACGGATCCAACCTTTTCCAGCACCTTGAAAGGTCCAACATATCTAGGGTTTAACTTCCCCCGTTTGCCAAAACGTACGACCCCTTTCCAAGGTGAAACTTTGAGCATAACCCTATCCCCAACTTGAAACTCCATCGGCTTACGCTTTAAATCGGTGTAACTCTTGTTCAACACGAGAAGATGCATTCTCTGCAGGATCGAATGACCTTCTTAGGTGTCCTCTTTGGACATGTTCCTTTTCTAGACCGGTGAGTTTGAACATTGTCCGACCCCGCAACAAACAAGTGAACGACACTTTCGTCCGTAAAGTGCCTCGAATGGTGCAGCCTTGATGCTAGCGTGATAACTGTTGTTGTAAGAAAACTCAACTAGTGGCAAATGTCTAACCCAACCATTTCCAAAGTCGATCACACAAGCACGTAGCATATCCTCGAGAGTTTGGATAGTTCTCTCGCTTTGTCCGTCGGTTTGTGGATGGTACGCAGTACTCATATCCAAGTTAGTACCCAAGGCCTTCTGAAGTGATCTCCAGAAATTTGATGCAAACCTAGGGTCACAATCACAAATGATTGAGACATGTATTTCATGCCTCGTGACTACCTCCTTCAGGTACATTCTCGCCAATTCTCCATGGAATCAGTCTCTCTCATTGGTGTAAAGATTGCAGACTTAGTAAGTCGATCAATAATCACCCAAATGGTGTCATATCCTTGCGACGACTTAGGAAGCTTTGAGACAAAATCCATAGTGATATTTATCCCACAAAGCCATTGGGGTATCTCGGTTGTACTAAAAAATACGCGATGCCTTTGGTGTTCAATCAGCCAAGACTTTAGCACACGTCAAACATTTGCTAACATAGGTGGCGATGTCGGCCTTCATATTGGGCCACCAATATAGCTTTTTCATGTCCTGGTACATCTGTCAAAACCCAGATGGATGGAGTATGTGATTTGTCGACCTCGAGTGCATGATCAAAACAGTCCTCAAGTCACCATAACATGGCAACCAACTCCTGCCGTTTAAGCATAAGGTTCCGTCAGCGCGGGGTTCCAACTTTTCCTTTGGTATATCCTTCCTGATCATACCACCTACATCTTCGTTCTTGAGATTCTTTGGTTTCTGTGCTTCGGTCTGAGCATTCAAGATTTGTTTGGGAAGATCCAAACCAATAGTCATCACTAAGGCTTGGACCTTATGGTTTTTTAATTCGCTCATTTTATCCCTGCGCAAGCATCAGCAACAACATATTGCTTTCTCCGGTTATCACGAATCTCACAATCGTAATTCACTGAGGTAACTCCAACCAACGAACATTGCACATATTCACCCGTCCCTTTGGATCAAGTATCGTTGTAACTCGTTATGATCTGTGAACACCGTACACTTGGTTCCATACAAGTAGTGCCTCCAAATCTTTAGAGCAAACACCACTGCACCAAGTTCCAAATCATGGGTAGTATAATTTTTCTCATGAATCTTCAGCTGTCGTGAGCATAAGCAATCACCTTCTCGTTTTGCATCAATACCGCACCCAATCCTTTATGTGACGCATCGCAATAAACAATAAAGTTCTCAGCTCTTTGAGGGAGAGTTAAGATGGGTGCGCTATACAACTTATGCTTCAATGTCTGAAAAAACTGCTTCTTCGTGTCACCCACCCATCAATAGGCGACTTTCCTCTGCGTGAGTTGGTCATATGGCTAGCGATTTTGAAAATCCTTTAATGAAATCGTCCGGTATAACCGGCAAGAACTAAAAATTTGATGAAATCTCCGTTGGAGTCTTAGGAGATGCCCAATCTTTTATGGATTCGATCTTGGCGGGATCCACGTGAATGCCTTTATTATCAATCACGTGGCTGAGAAATTGTACCTTGGGAATCCAAAATTCACATTTAGAGAATTTAGCGTACAACTCCTCCTTCTTAAGCAATTCCATAATTGCCTTAAGATGTTCTTCATGTTCTTTCTTATTCTTTGAATAAATTAGTATATCATCGATAAAGACAATTACAAACTTATCAAAGTATGGTTTGCACACTCGGTTCATGAGGTCCATGAATACTGCAGGTGCATTTGTCCAACAAATGGCATCACTTGAACTCGTAATACCATACCCAGGCTAAATGCCGTCTTCAAAATATCGCTCACTACTCGAAAGCTGATGATAACCCATCGCAAGTCTATCTTCGAGTAAGTCACGAATCCTTTTATTGATCAAACAATCATCATCCTTCTGAGAGAGATACGATCTTCACATCGTCAGCTTATTTTAAATTCCCCGGTAGTCAAGCAACAACCGAAATGATCCGTCCTTCTTTTTGACAAACAAGACCGGAGCTCCCCAAGGTGAGGAACTGGGTCTTATAAAGCCCTTGTCGGATAGTTCTTGCAGTTGTTCCGACAACTCTTTCATTTCGGAAGGAGCTAATCGATAGGGTGCTCGTGCTACAGGTGCAGCACCAGGCATCAAATCGATTTGGAATTCCACTTGTCGAGTCGGTGGAAGACCCGACAAATCTCATAAATACTTCAGGAATCTTGAACGATGGTACGTCCTCAAGCGCTTCTCACCCCGACTTGTCATCTTTCTCCTTCGTAAGTAACATGTGGCCAAAAGATATTATGTTCCTTTCAACTATAATTAGAGTTTTGGTGCGCGAAATGAATATTCAACAGTCTCGTTTCCCGATTACTTCTGTCACCGATGAACCAATTAAGGTTTCATTTCCCCAGGGAATACGAACGATCTTCTCGGCACAATCAATAACAGCGTGGTACTTTGACAACCAATCCATACCGATTATGACGTCGAAGCTACCAAGTTCTACGAGCATTAAGTTGATGTTGAATGGATGACTAAAAGTTTTAATTGTACAACCCTGATGATGTGTGTATCAATTTATTTTCCCGTCGGCTAGTTAACATCGTAATAATGGTCTAATGTAGTTGTGTGCTATCAATTAGGGAACTAATGTAGTAGATATAAAACTTCTTATCGGTACGAGTATCAAATAAGAGAGAAGCATAGCGGTTGTTTAAAGGAACGTATCCGTAACGGACGGTGGAGCTCCGATTTGTTCCCGATTGCCCACCACATAAACCTTGGGATGGTGCATTGCCCATTCCCACGTTATTACAAAACGGTTTCCATTCTTTCAACTTCGGGCAGTCCTTTCGTGAAGTGCCCCGAACACCACACTCAATAGCCAGTAACAACATTCTGAGTTGTCCCGCCGAAGTTCCCCAACGATTGTTATTATTACCATTAGGACCAGAACTCCTACAGTCACGAGTCAGATGACCGGTCTTCTTGTACTTATTACACCTAGGGGCATGGTAACGAGTGTAAGCACTAGTCAAATTTATATATGTATAGTATAAATCCCATGACAATTCTTTCCAAATTATTTCTCAAACAAGAGAAAATAAAAGGATAAAATCTTCACTTAAGAAAACACAATACGTATAATTTTTAAAACCGGAAGTATTTTTCTTCTGGGTCGTATCCCAACGAAGTCGTGAATTGAAATTCGAGAATAATTCGGATTCGAGTCAAGAATGGTTAAAGGATTTTTGAATTTTGAATTACACAATGAAAATAATAGCACAATTAAACTATAAAAACATTAATAGACTTAGAAAACGTTTTAACTAATAACAAAAATCAACAAAGCGTAATTAAAAAATTGCGTGAGCTAAACTCAATTTAAAAGCTAAAAGCCGAATACTTACAAACTTTATACCTAAAATTCACAAAATTAAAGAGAAAATTTTAGGAAAAAGAATTATAATTTTTTAGCTATTTTTGAATTTTTCTATGAATTTTTAAAGAAAAATGAATTAACTAAAAATAAACTTTTTCTAAGATTTAACACTAAAATTCTATTTCTATTTTTCAAAAATACTAGAATGAAAAAGAAAATTTTTACAAAAAGAATTAGATTTTTCCAACTATTTTTCTATTTTCTATGAATTTCTTAAGAAAAAGAAATTACTAAAAACCTATTTTAATTTCTAGAAAATACAAATTCAATTGAAAAAATAAGAAAAATGATTTTTAACTACTGAAAATGTGCAGAAATCCAATGGTATAAAAATGCCCAATTTTTACTAAGCAATTGAACCCTAATTTTACTTATTAAAACCTTAACCCTAATTTTATTAATCCTAATATTAAAAATATAAAACCTATTTTATTAAACCTAAAAGTCAGGTAGAAAATGCTAAAAGATGAAATAAAGGGATAGGCGTGGTATTAAAGAAATTTACACTTTAGTCTTAACAACAGAACACACCCTTAACTATTGAAAAATGTTCCAACAGACCCGACGACTTAAGTCACTCTTTAGATTATTACAAAAAGTAAAAAATAAGCAAACACCTTAAAACAGCAAAGTTACATACCTGACTTATCTACTACAACTTTAAAACAAAATCACATTGACATTTTATCAACAAGATAAGCTGAACTTTCACTTTTTAATAACAAATTTCTTGTTAATCTTGTTTGCATTTAGCTTATTTCTTTTTAGAAATCCCTAGTACACATCACAAGTTTCATGTAGTTTCTTTTGGTTTTTATTTTCATTGAGAAATAAGCTAGAAATTAGCAAAAGTTTAGAAAAGTTAGAATTTTAAAGAAACATCTTAGTTTCTGTTGCTCAGATTAAAAAGCTAAATTTCCAGCTTATCTAGTTGATAAAATGTCAATTGGTGCTTTAATGTTTTAAGAGTTAGTAGCGAATACACGCACAGAGAGCACTGCGCTGCTGTTTTAAGTTTTTGCTTATTTTTACTTTTGTAATAATCTAAAAAGTGCTTAAGTCGTAGGGTCTGTTTGGAACATTTTCAATAGTTAAGGGTGTTCTGTTTTAACTAAAGTGAAAGTCGATGTACTACCCCTACCCTTTACGTTTCAGCTTTAGCGTTTACCCTTCGTATAGGTTTTAATAAAATAGGATTTTTATATTTTTAATATTAGATTAATAAAATAGGTTAAGTTTTAAATAATGAGAAGATTAGGGTCAATGTGGTTGGTAGGAACACACAACTTGGGGCGCGAGAAGAGGAGATATACCATTGGATTTCTGCACATTTTCAGTAGTTAAAAATCATTCGTATCGCTTGAGCTGGTTGAGCAATACTGACACATTGTATTTTCTAGAATTTAAAATAGGTTTGTTAGTAATTTCTTTTTCTTAAGAAATTCAGAAAAAATTAGAAAAATAGTTGAAAAATCTAATTCTTGTTGGAAAAATTTTCTTTTTCATTCTGTATTGGTGAAAAATAGAAAGTGACTTGTAGTGTGTAAAGTCTGTATGGGAGGAAAGGTGTTTAGTTTGGTTGTAATGTTAATTGCATGTGTATCTTTAGAAAAATAATTCATAAAAATTCAAAAATAACTAAATAATTAGAAGTTTGCCTATAGACGGGGGAGGAGAGCGGGTGCGGAGAATAACTACATGAGAGAGTGCGACTTGATCGAGGCGAGCTGCAGGTTGAGTCATGGAAATAGTATATCTGTTTGCGAGCGTGTTAAATTCTAGTTATTACTCACATTTTTAATCACGTTTGTTGCGTTTTCGTATACATCATATAAACGTTATTAATTCGTTAATCGTTTTATAGTTTTAATTGTGCTATTATTATCCTTTGTGTAATTCAAAATTCAAAAATCCTTTAACCACTTCTTGACTCGAATCCGAATATTCTCGGATTTCAATTCCACGACTTGTTGGGATACACCCTAGAAGATAATACTCCCGTTAAAAATATACGTATTGTGTTTTCTTAAGTGAGCTTTTTATCCGTTTATTTTCTCGTGATCTGAGAATAATTGGAAAGAATTGTCATGGGATTTATACTATACATATATAAATTTGACTAGTGCTTACACTCGTTACCATGCCCCTAGGTGTAATAAGTACAAGAAGATCGGTCATCTGGCTCGTGACTGTAGGAGTTCTGGTCCTAATGGTAATAATAACAATCGTGGAAACTTCGGGACAACTCAGAAAGCGAGAGGCGCAGAGCGTATGAGGTGTCGTTTCAGGGGCACTTCAAAAAGACTGCCCTATAGTTGAAGATGAAACGTGTGAAACCAACGGAGGGCGTATGGCAATGCACCAGCCAAGGGAGGGAGAGCGAGAGAGGTGTGGGCGCGCGAGATGCGGAACATACATCCTCGACACCAACGTCGTTTCGGGGATACGTTTCCTTCTAAACAACCGCGATGCTTCATCTTAATTGAATACTAGTACCACGATATCTACGACGCTTTTAGTGTTCCCTAATTGATACACACCAACTACATAGACATTTAATTACGATGTTTAAACTAGCCGACACGGGCAAAATAATTGGATAATCACACTCACATACATATACAGCCTGCGTGGTTGAGCGATTAAACTTCTTAGATCATCCATTCAACATCAACTTTAATGCTCGTAAACTTGGTTGCTGCGACGTCATAAGCGTAGGGACTGTTGGTCAAAGTACCACACTCTTATTGAGTGTGCCTTGAGATGGATCGTCGTATTCCCCCTGGTGGAATATGAAACCTGAAGGTCAGGGTACAGAAGAAGCAGGGAAAACCGTGACTCGTTTGAATATCATTTCGTGCACCAAAACGCCGATATAATATTTGTGAACAGGTGAGCGAGCGAGGGAGGCGAGTCTTTTTGGGGGCGCGGCGAGAGGTGTATCATACAACATGACGGGGCGAGCGAGTGCGGCGTGGCGCGAGAGTCGGGAGACGCGACTTGAGACGTACCAATCTTCAAGATTTTCCTGTAGAGAGTTTCCTGAAGATTTGCCGGGTCCTACCCCCGACTCGACAAAGGGAATTCCAATCGCTTTGAGGCCATGGTGCTTCACCTGTACACGAGTTACCCTAACTATTAGCTCCTTCCGAAATGAAAAGTTTGATATATCTCTACTCTCATCTATATCACTAGAACTAGTCCGGGCGGCGGCGCGGTTGTGCAGGAGAGTATAAGACCCGGTTCCTCACCATGGGAGCCCTGTCTTGTTTGTCAAAAAAGGACGTGCGAGTCATTTCGGAGGTGTCATTGTCGCCGGAATTAAATAAGCTGACGGTTGAAGAAGCCGTTACTCTCCTAAGGAGGGATGATTGTTTGATCAACTACAAGGTGAAAGTTTAACTCGACACCTGCGATCGGCTTATCATCAGCTTCGAGTTATCGATGAAGAAGATAAGTTGAAGGACGGCATTTAGGACTTGGTATGGAGAATTACAGTTCAAAGTGATGCCATTTGGTTGACAAAGCACCTGCATATTCATTGGACCACATGAACTCAAGTGGTCAAACCATACTTGATAATTTGTAATTAATCGTTATCATGATATACTAATTTACATCAAAGAACAAAAAGAACATGAAGAACATCTTAAGCAATTATGGAAATTTTTTTTATGGGGCTTAAGAAGGTAAAGTTGTACGCTAAATATCACGTAATTCTCTCTCACTATTCCAAGTTACTATTCCTCATCCACGTGATTGATAGTCGCGCGCGTGCGCGTATTTACGATGGCGTCCCCGCAAGAACAATCCAATAAAAATTGGCATCTCCGAAGACTCCAACAAAGGCGGAGAGGCGCGAGCAATTTTTAGGCTTCTTGCCAGGGTACTACCAGAAGATTCACACACAAGGCGGTTTCCAAAATCCTAACAATGACCAAACTCACTCAAGGAAAAGTCGCCTTTGAATGGGGTGACAAGAAAAGAACAGTTTTTTCGACATTGAAGCATAAGTGGTATAGCGCCTCCATCTTAACGTCTCCCTCAAAAAGAGCTTGAAACTTGATTGTGTTATTGCATGCGTCACATAAAGGGATTGGGGTGCGGTATTGATGCAAAACGAGAAGGTGATTGCTTATGTTCACGACAGTTGAATGATTCATGAGAATAATGATACTACCCATGCGAGAGGGGCGACTGAGGGAGTAGTGAGAGAGAGGCGAGCGTAAAGATTTGGAGCACTCACTTGTATGACACACAACCAAGTGTACGTGTTCGAGATCATAAGAGTCTACAACACATACTTGACCAAAAGAGTTTGACTCACATGAGGCCAATGTCGTTGTTGGATTACCAGTGAAATATAGATTATCACATCTGAAATGCGTTATCACCCGGCCGAGTGCGAAACACACATCATTGCAGCAGGCTTATGACGCAGGAAAGTAGGCGAATTAAACCATTAAGAGTCCAAGCCTTAGTGATGACTATTGGTTTGGATCTTCCCAAACAAATCTTGAATGCTCAACCGAAGCTAGGGGCGCGGGGGGGGGGTAAACACCAAGAATCACATTAACGAAGATGTAGTGGAGGTTATCAGCGCGAGATATACTCGCGAATTGAGAAAGTTGAACCCCGCGCTGGGATCGTTGAAGCCTTGAGTGTGGCGAGCGCGCACGGCGAAGGAGTGTGGGTGGTGGGGGGGGGCGCATGGAGGGGGGGACGAGGTGGTGATGGACTTGAGGATTGTATCATGCACGAGTCCTCACAAATCGCAAAATACTCCATCCATCTGGGTTTGTGACAATCTATATCTCACCAGGACATGAAATCAGCGTATATGAGGATGGCGCGGCATAAAGTGCCACATCGCGCACCGATTTAGCAAACGTTTGACGATGCTAAAAGTCTTTGGCTTGATGCAACCAAGATGCCTCGAGGTTTTATACAACCCAAGACCCCTATGGAAGTGGGATAATAGCACTATGGATTTTGCAAAACTGCCTAAGTCGCGCTAGGATATGACACCATTTGGGTGATTCTTGACCGACTTACTAAGTCTGCAATCTTAACACCATGCGCGTGAGACTAATTCCATGGAGAAATTGGCGAGCGCGCTGTACCTGATGTCGGGAGTCACGAGGCATGGAACAACCTGTCTCCAATCATTTATGATCGTGACCCTAGGTTTCGCATCGTATTTCTGAGATCACTTCAAAGCCTTTGGTACTAACTTTTGACATAGTACTAGGCGGGACACATCATAAACCGTACGACAAAGCAAGAGAACATCCAAACTCTCGAGTGCGTGACATATCTCTCACGCTGTGTATCGTCTTATGAAATGGTGGGTATAGAACATTTGCCCAACACGCGAGCGCATGAATTTCCTTACTACAACATCATCACCCAGCACAAGCGAGCATCTGACGAGCGGTGCGAGCGTTACGCGTGCGCGTGTCGGAAGAGACGCGTTCACCTGTTTGTTGGGCCGGGGTCGTGACAAGTTTTCAACTCACCGTCTAGAAATGGTGCCAAGAGACAACTAAAAGTCAGGCAATCATCAAGAATGCAATCTTCTCGGATTGACAAAAAAGTTACACGATTTAAAGCGTAAGTCGATGTAATTTTAATTGGGGATAGGTTATGCTCAAGTTTTCACCTTGGAAAGGGGTCGTACGTTTGGCAAACAGGGGAAGTTAAACTTTAGAAATGTGACCTTTCAAGGTGCTGAAAAGTGGATCAGTGCGTACAAAGCTTGAAGCTTCCGCAAGAGTTGAGCAAGTTAACAATACATTTCAGTATCCCAACCTAAAGAAATGTTATTCCGACGACCATTAGCCATTCCGTATAAGGACTGCCATGTGGATGACAACTCCGTTTTTGTTGGAACGATTCGTAGAAGTCATGATCAAAAGTCAAACGATTAAGCAAAGTCGTATCCAAGTCAAGTTCGATGGAACTCAAGGAGAGGTCATGAGTTCACATGGGAACGTGAAGACCAATTTCAAAAGAAGTATCCACATCTCTTCACTAAACTCGTACCTTCATCAATTGTTGCAACTTGAGCCTTGAGGACAAGGCTATTCTAACGGTGAGACTGAGTAACATGTCTCATATTCAGTCATCGTCGACACAATTATTATCATTATTTATTTTTAGAGTTTTACGCGTTCGCTTTTAATTATAATCGTATAGTTAAATCGCGTAAACTAAAAATCATCATTCAACGTAAACGGATACCAAACAAGTTAAAGTTTGCATCAAGCAAGTGTTATAGAAATATTTAGAGTATAATTTATAACTTTTCCTATTTTATTTTTATTGGTTACGTAAAACGCTTACGTTTCGTAATAAATTACATTAAGACAAATCCCGTAAGTCACCTATACCTATCATACTCAAACCAGTACCCACAATTATATACAATACATATAAAATTAAATTATTTTCCTACCCACATATCACTTAGAACCGGATTTATGCATATACACACATAATAGACCATAAATCTTCCACTAGTGTCACCATCATCTAGTTATAAGACCACCAAGTACACTTAGAACTCCAATTCTCCATAAATTGGCACATCATGGTACCCTAAAACCCATCTTTGGCCGTTGCATTGTATTGGAAGGAAGAGAGCTCTTACATGTTGTACTTCAAACCACTCCAACACATGGTTTATGTTTAAGGTTGTTTTTGTGCACATACTATTGCTATATAAATAGCAAGTCCAAGGTTAAGCATCCCACTCTTTCATTTACCAAGCAAATAAACTCACAAAAACTCTCTCCCTACAAGCAAAACCCACGACTCACTTTTATCTATTAGGGTTTCATATTAAAATTCATTCTACAAATATTCCAAGCATTCAAGCATTCATTCTAAGTATACCTAAGGTGATACAAGAGTATTGAAAGCTTGGGTTTATGGTTTAACAAGAAGTATACAAGAAAAATAATTAGGGTTTTCCTATTAGGGTTTAATCGTGATAGGTTGATTCAATGGGGTTAAGCTTAAGTAAAAGCTTGGTTCATCAATCCTACTACTCATCCTCTAAGGTCCATTTAAGTTTTTAACATCTTCATTATTCATTTACATGTTTACATACTTGATATATATGTTAATCACCACCTAGGTTTACTTTATGAAGTTTATAAAACAAAAACCATGTACATACATACACGAACTCAGTTTCTTTATGATTAAAATGATGTTTTAAATATGTTAATATGTTTAAAACAAAGGTTTACAAGCAATGGAAAGTTTACATAATTATTTGTCAAGTTATGGTTTTTATTTACTTATAAAGTTTAGTTATAACAATAATAAATGATTGGACAATTTTCTTAACAAATATGGAACTTATATTGATGGACATATTATAGAGGAATTAAGATATATCAATTATGCTATTTAATAAGTTAGAGGACTTGTAATGGTTTAATAAAGTAAAAAGTATATAAAACAAGTGTATAAAACTAATTATGTACAAACTTACTTACCTACTGTTTGAATTCATGTGTAAACACATATATTTTACATTTTATTTAATTAGTACTTATCACAAGGATCGTAAGCATATAAGAAACTTGAAAAACCGAGCAATAACGAAGGAGATATGACATTTTTAAGTTTACAATAATTAAACGTATAAAAGTGTTTTATAAAAGTTATTTTGTATAAAACTTACTGTTACAAGAATCTGAGATATTGAAATAAATATATGATAATTATAGTGCTCCTTCATAAGGAATCCAAGGACGTAAGAAACTCGAAAAACAGAATTAAAATGAACAAGTTATGCATTTTGCAAGTTATATACAATTAATTACATAAAAATAGTTTTATAAATTATTATGAATAGTAAAAGTTACTGTTCATCAGTGGATTAAACATTATAAATATAATATTTTTATAGATTTTCTTAATACGAAAACGTGGACATAGGAATCATTAAAAACCGAAATATAAAATAACGAGTACAATTAAAATACGATTTCAATAATTAAAGTTATAAAAAGTATTTTTATAAACTTTCACTTACTGTTACTGTTCATAACAGTACCAAACCATATTACAAATATAAAATTTGATTAGACTTTTCAAATACGAATCCATACATATAAAGAACAAGCGAAACGGATTAAATATGAGTAAGTTATGACTTTTGGAAGGTTACGACGATTAATTATATAAAAGTAGTTTTATATAATTTTATAAAAACAATTAAAACTACTGTTCATCAGGGGCATAAATATTATAAATATAAAAGTTTAGATAGATATTCTTATACAAAGCATGGATATAATACCTGAAAACGGAGTTTAAACGATAAAGATATAAGGTTTATAAAACCGTATGCACTATTTTTACTTTTGTGCACTATTTTATAAAAACAATTAAACCAATTATATAATCAATAATAATATTAAAACATGTATTATTAACAAACAATCAATTGGATACAAAACCACACTTATTTTTACAATACAAAGCCAAATTGTTTTGACATTTAAAATAACAAAGACTATTAGGTGGTGGTGTAACTATATAACTTGTGATGTAGTATTATTAAGTACATTGTACTCATACGACCTATATTTAATTAGGTTGCATTCGGTCTTATCCGTGACGTTTCCATTCACTTGATTCATATACATCAGTTTATTCACTAAGGTGAGTTCATAGCCCCATGTTTTACTATATCAATGATTTATAACTTTTGGGTGAGAAACATGCATTGTTTTACAAATTGGACGCAAGTGTACATTTTATCATGATTACGTGTTTGCCTAAGACGATAACCCACTGTGTCCATTATCATGAATTGGCAATTACATTGTGTGAGTGAATGTTATAAATAGATCTATTTAGGATTGACATCCCCGTTCGGGTGAAGTAGCACCACTGTGGCCGCGGTGCCAGACAACGGGGACGTATACCATGGCGGTTGGGATGTTTGCGGGTTAGAACAAATCATTAGGGCAATGTTGGAGAATTTATATTGCAATTCATACATGTCGAGCTTCAGTGTCATGAGCTTAGGAAACGTATTACACTTTTGTGAAGTTTGCATCTGTGCATTATCAATACACTTGGAACTGCGGTCCTACCTCATATTTACATAAACCTATGAATTCACCAACTTTATGTTGACGTTTGAAAGCATGTTTTCTCAGAGTCAATTGAGAACGAGGTGCAAGGATACATTGGGAACTCTTTGGGGAGTCCATGCATAAAAGATTGAAGTCATTACTTCTTGAGATTTTTGTTATGATCTAAAAATCATTGTAACACATGTTGAAACAATTTAAGCCGTTGCGCCTCAATTAAAGCAATTTCAAATACATCCAATTGTATCGAATTTTAAACTGACTCTTTTAGAGGTTGATTCTCATATCTTGTGCTATTAGATCTAGGAAGTACACACTCCCGGACTCATTTTTCTACTGCACCTAATTTGGGGGTGTTACAATACACATCTCCACCACTAGAGCTAAGGAGAAACAAGTCAAAAGGTAAATTAGGTTTTTATTAAAGGCTAAGGTGGATCATTCTAACAATCTTTCACCAAAAGTACCACACCAATAAGGCAGCTGAATCATACACACACGAACGTAATGAAGTATAAACATGTACAAATTCGATATAACATTCCTCATTCGTGTTTAACCAGCGTTAGGTTGAAGAACGATATAGGGGTAGTGGAAGCATGCTAACTTTTCACCAAAAAGTCGTAAAACCAACAAGACACTAAGATCCCGCATACATGGCCGTAACGACGGAATAGACATGCATGGCTCGTACACATTCTCGTTCGCGTAAAACCTAAGGTTAGTCATTAGGAGGGAAGGTAAATTGTGTGTGATAATACAATTCATAAAACAATAGTCAACTGAACAAATAAGGAGTTGCCCAGTAACGTTTCTCGACCGTTCCATGATAAAGACTCGAAATATATACAAACGCCTCGATCATAGAAATGACAAAGACAACCTAAGTTGGTGTTCCCATAACGATCAACTTCCCGAACATCCCAAAGTTACATACTTTTAGAAAAGTGGTCGATATCGGCCACTTAATACCAAACTCTACATCGTGATCTTTATCCAAATATAATCGATCCTTCTAAGAAGTTTATCGTTTAAAATTTAGCGAACCGACGAAAAATCTTCCTTGCTCGTTATTGTATGCATTTTCTATTTTTCCATTTTTAATACATAAACCTCAGTGCCGTTGCACCCGCGTCTTCCCAAATCATAATTCATCCGATAAGTTTTTTTCCTTGAACACTTCACTTCGACATAACTGGGGCGGGGGGGGGGTAGATTCGAGGGTTGAAGGGAGTAGGCAGAAATACACGGGAACACATATTTTCCCATTGCGAATGTGTGAGCTGCGCGAAGTCCTTAGTCCGAACGAAGATATAAAAGGTCACTTTGACACAAAAAAAATATAAAACTTTACACAAAAATAACTAGCAACTTTGATTAAGTAGGCTTAATCTACAATGTAGGCTAAGATGTAAAGGTGTAATGAAATAGACATATGGTGTGAAAAAGACAGGAATGACTCAATAGGTTTTTCTAGAGGATCTTACTCTTATAGTGAGAGTAAGCAAAGGGTTACACGGAGTTTTAACTAACCCGTGTAGTTAGTTAATTTTACACATTTTAGGCTTTTTGGTGTAGGCATTAGAAATGTACCAGATTAAAAATTTTCCTACATCTAAGATCCAAATAGTACTCTCGTTGTGGTCGGGAGTGGATAGACACGCCTATTCGAAAGTCCACTACACACCGACACACTCATATATTTTGTGAAATTTTTTAGTAACCGTTTGGAAACAAATAGGCTTAATTATCATAACTTGCATTAAGGGTAGAATGCGCGAGGTCCAGGTAACTAGTAATATTTTACAAAGTGATCTAGAAATTTTTTAATTTGGCATTAATCTTTAAGCATATAAGCATGTTATTGTAAAAGAAAGGACAAGTAAGGCGTTCTAAATCTCCTCCCCCCCACTTAGATTAATACAACTCCTCTTGTCTAAGATAAAAACAGTTTTAAAGAAAATCGGAAATAGAATTAGAACGAGGGAATCCCTATATGTGCTCGGGAGGATCTCCGATTTGAGGTCTTGACAAAAGTGTGTTTTGATCGAGGCTTTAGAATGCTCCGTACGAGTTTTCAACACACGTCTTGTTGCAGAATATTATCATAGGGAGCGATTTTCTGATAGCAAGGTCCTGCATCAAAGTTTAGAAGACAAAAGTGTGATTCCTATCTCGGTTATACAAGGGTTACAATGCATGAAAATAATTAAACACACTGTTGTACATGGATCAATACACAGTATCCCAAACCCTATGATACGCCGTATTGTTCCAGTAAAAACAATTAAATTATTTTTAAAGTACCAAAATTAAATTACAAGACTGATAACGTCCAGCACACATCCATACGCCGTATCCAAGAGATTCGATACGCCAGTAATAAGTGTATGGGAAGACAAACGCGTGCAAACAATTCAAACAATTGAAAATGACCGAGTTTCTCCCGGGAAGCACTTTTGTTTTTAGCTAGTCGTTAAGTCGACTTGCCCCAATTTAATGCCACCTTCGAAAATTAATTTGGGGTCGAACGGGATGCGCAAATGGCACATACAAATGTCTGATTAGGAAAATGAATGACATCGCCTTGTTAAGATGATTCCAAGTCATGAGATGTAACATTTAATTCCAGATAAAAGTTTCAGCTTTGAAAATTTTATTAGATTTATCATGACTTGTTTTCAAAAGCTTATTTAACCCATGTGCATAGGCTCCATCATCAATATTTATTACATTGCCCCCCGAAGACAGTTTAATATCGATTTCATGATTATCATTGTTCCTTTATCCGTCTTTAACCATAGGGATAATTTAATGTTAAAAGGAATAAAGCATTAAAGAAAAAACGTTTTGTTCCTAATTCATTATACATTCGGACAATGATGTTCATCTTTCAAATCAAATTCCACGATATGTTGAACTTACAGTAGGGTATAGTATAAGAAATCTAATTTAGACGTTAGAGTATCATTGTAAACAATGGCTGGAAATTCTTTCTCAAAATTTTTAAAGTAGTCTAAATAATCAAAATAACTGACCGTAGGCTTGGGTGACGGAAATGAAGGCATATTGAATTTATCATTATCATTTTCAGAATCCGTTTTCAAATCGTTGACAGAAATTATTTTATAGGAAAATGAATTTTCGTCATAAATTCCGTGTATCTATCACGTCGAATCTTCGTCAAATGAATATTCTAATGTCAAGTTCATATGTCGTGAAGAGACTTACCGTGGACTCGTAGAGATTGATGTATTAGATGTTATATCATCGAAGACTATAGCTGGGAATTCAGTTTTGAAGTTTGTGAAGCTATCGTCTTCATCGTCACAATATTCCCTTTTACCGTATGTGGCTGTTTGCCAATTAAACGTCTCACCGCGACTTAGTCATTTTTCCTCTTGAAGTGTGATGGTTCTATTCATAATGATAATTTGGGTCGTCCATATAACCTGTACTAAATTTGCAGGAAAGAAAACAGTCAAATAGTCAAAATACGTCATATTGATGAGAGAGTCGAATAAGTTGTATTGGTTTAGAAAAAAATTTATACGTCGTATCCAAAGTGATGAATACGCCGTATTCAGTATTCGACTCAAATTACAGTAAAGTGTAATAATGCAGAGAACACGCAAACAAATACAAACAAAAATTAATAATACAGAATTTAATCACACAATTAAATAAATACAAACAGAATTAAATTACACTAATTAAATTATTCTAAGCTAATGGTTAGAAATACTAATAAAATTAAAGGTTAAACTTTTTCACTCCCCGGCAACGGCGCCAAAAACATGAATAGCTGTCTGTAGGGCAAGTTATTGATTACCAGTTTAAAATTTAATTTAACCGACTTTCCTAAAACAACACTTTAACGGGCAGTGTACCCGATCGGGTGGAGTTTCGTGGTAAGTAGGGTGTCGAACACTAAAGCGAGGCGGTAACCTATATTCTAGTCAGTAATTAAGTACCTAATTATGTTAATTCAATTACTTGTGAAACCTATGCGATATACATTATAATGGATAAGAGGTTTTCACCGGAGAGACTGGCACATGTGTTTTAAGGTGACAATAATCAATTTATAAACACATGAAACATGCACAAAATAATCAGAAGATAAAGAGCTAACAAAGCAAATAATAGAAAACTGTATTAGCCGTAAGTAAATCCATTATATGCTGGTTTATTTATAGTAGTGCAATGATTTCTTATCTCGAACGGCATATCATTCTTAAGACTTAGGCGGGACATCATCCTAAAACCTGACACTGAATCCTGTCACAATTAACGTATCCACATAAAGCATCCTTTAGTTTAATTATAATCTATCTAGGATAAAGCGAATGGGGATCTTGATAAAACCCTACCCATCGAGAATTTACACTTTACGTTTGATGTAGTTTATAGACTGGTAGTTCACTATTCAAATCTTTATCAATTGACCAAGAACATACTTGTTGAATTTTTGCCATTTTTGGTCTGTTTTGGGTTTAATTGGGTCTTTTTTAATCATAAAAGGATATGTGTAATTTGCACATATCAGATATATTGGTGGTCGTTATTTTGGAAGTCGTATGCATTCAAGATTTGGTTGCATTACATTTTGGGGATATATTTGTTATGGACTAAAATCTTTGTATTTTGAACAATGAATAAGTGAAGTTTCAGACTTATGTAACAACAATTTGTTAAATCCAATGTATCAGTTTTAAATGACTTTTAAATGGTTGTTCTTATATATATCTTATGCTATTGATCTATGAAGTACCACCCCCAGACCTATATTCTGCTGCGACCCAATTTGGGGGTGTTACAGAAAGAATTTAATGATGCCAAGACTCCCCTTTGATGTTTACTCCCCCTTGTTTGGGACACCAAGGGATCGATCTTACGATAATTTGCTACAAAACCAAGGTAGAAATACAAGTGCAAGAGAACATTTCTAACAAATAGCAATGATTACGACAAGTAAATATATATGGCTATGTAAAGAAAGAAAATAAATAGCCATTATAAGCCACAATGCATACACATTCCTCATAATAATAATAAAAGACCATTCATAATAGATTAAATTCATACTTGAAGAGTATGACTATTACAAGACTAGAAAATAAGCATATAGCATAAAGAAACATTAAACTAAGATTAGACTAGTTGATTCTTGATCTCTAGGAGATGCTTTAGCAAAAGGATGGGTGGTCAATTATTTAGAGAGATTAAACATGATAGAATGTTTAATAGTGGGAGGTAAGAAAGGAGAAGTTGGTGATGCATTGTTTGGTTGTGGTGGAGCGTGATACAGAGGATGAGTGAGAAGAAATTAAATGAAGTTAAGTTCATTCCTTATGGATTGGAATTGATTACGGGTATACATGCAACAATGGCAAAACCCAGAATGAAAATTGACTTGGTCAAAAGTAGCGGGGTGAATAAGAGGTGATGGAGGAGAGCGTAGAGATGGTGGTTTTTGAGAGTAAGAATTAGTTGCATGTTGGAGGTTTGTTTCAAGAAGCTGAGAGATGTGTTGTAGTCGATTTGTCATTTGTTCCTAATTGAGGAAAGATGATGAAGAAGGTCGAGGGTTATTTCTTGGTGGTGATGCAGGTGAAGGGTTTTGAGAAGATGTTGATGATTAAGGTGCATGAGTGGTTTTTCTCTAAACTTGTCTAACCAAAATTTTAGGTTTTCTTAAGAATTTTGAAGGAGGGTTTGAGAAGCTCATTTGATTGAAGAATTTTAGTTTAAGTAGAAAGAGAAAGGTGGTGATTGATGAGGGTGATGAGTGGTTTAAATATTTAGATGAGGAATAAAATATGGAAAAGCATGGTAGTTGATGAAGAAGAGGTGAAAAGGTGTGTGTCTAAACAGGGAAATAACAGCTGAGGCTAGGATAGAGAGGGTCAAATTTGCATAAAAAAGAGAACAGTGAAAAATTCATTTCCTTCCTGAAGGCGGTCCCTTAAATACCGGCGGTCCCATATATGTTAGGGGGGCACCCGTAAACTTTGGGGGCCATTTTCTGAAGATGACGATTTTTTCCCAAAATTCTTAGTTTGTCACTTTGGTGCAAAAAAATATGAGGCTAGTGACAATAAGTTTTAGCAAGTCCTATTGCTCAAGAATCAACTAATTCTAACTTTGTCTTCTAGATGTAATAAAGCTAGTCTAAGGAAAAGGGATTATGGAGGTAATTAGTTAGGCATAGAAAATCTAAAAATGCATAATAATTTCATCTAGCATAATCATTCAATTAAGAAGCGTATTATGTTTTAGATGATAAAATTGAAAGATCATCCAAGGCAAATTTTATTGCCCGCTTGCATATCTAAGATAAATTCAAGAGACTAAGTAGCACACAATAGAATAATCAGTTATATTAAAGAGCAATAATAATATTAAGTATGTAACACTTCATCAAAATTCTTTATTTCTTTTTGCTCCTCATGACATTCTTGAGCGCTTTTCTGATTGACCTTAACCCTTTACGGTGCTCATCTCGATGTTGGCTTTGGTGGTTTAGAATTTCAGTTTTATAAGAGTGTAATGTTTGATTTTCATGAGGTGGGTTTTCAAAGACTCTAGGAACAATGTTTGACAAAGAATTGACGAGTTGAGTTAGAGAGGGGGTATTAGAATGAAAAGACTCTTCATCATTTACATCATTATTTTCATCTATATGATGAGATGATGATGGATGATCAAGTACGTTGGAAGATGAGCTAGGATTGGAAGATCGACATCTTTTTGTACCATGATCCAATCGCGTCTTTTGCTCATAATGAGGAGCGAAGGGATGCATGACATGATCACATAAGATGTAGCGATCATTTGATGACTCAGGAAGATTAGACATGATATGAGTGAACAATCTAGTCAATAGCATTCCATAAGGTAGAATTGCCTTAGGTGTATTTCGATTGCTTTCCATTCGTTTAAGAATGAAAAATGCCAGATTGTATTTTGTGGAGGTTTCAATGCAATAAAGCATATGACACAAACATGCTGGAACATGATCACGATGACCTCCTAGACAGAATACGTTTTCACGTATGATCTCGACCCAAGAACTCATACGATGTTGAATTTTACGATTTAAAATTTCGTTGTCATCAACATTAACGGTTTTCTTGTTATGAACACGAGTTACAAGACCTTCTCGAGGAGTTTAAATGAGGGTTTTAATAACACTTGGGGAAGGAGGAGTGGTTTGATAACGTCCTTTTGTGGGACTGCTAATTTCCAAGTAGTCAAGAGACCATTTGTTAGAATATGAGCAGTGACCTTTAGAAGGAATCCCTAAAATATTGCCGAACTCTTTGAGTGTGAAGGAAAAAGTTTTAATTGATGATCTTTATGGTGTTAGGATTGATTATTAGTGTTGATTTGATCTTCAATTTGTGTTTTAGTGGTTGATTTTAAGGTTTTGGTGGTTTTGGGTTCGTGGTTCGTCAATGGCTAAAGAGAAGGGGTATTTGTTTTTGTGTTTTACAAAAATAAGGGTGACAGACTTTTGGTCTCGTCTGGTGGCAGTCCCATATCGATATGAGGGCCGCCTGATTTAATCACGGAGTCGCCCTAGATATGGGGGCCGCCCTCAGCAGAGAGTTTTGGTACGAGTGTTTTGGTGATCAAGTCTGGTGATGCGAGGCATTGTCACCTAAAGTAAGAGTAATTCCATGTTTTATTAATATGAAATTATAACGTTAACAAGAAATCGTGTTTAGTGTGTGCCTATATATAACAAATGTGGAGTTGCGGCTAACTTGACTCTAAAAATAAAAACCTATGAGCTAACCAAAACACTCCTTAGTTTAATTTTGCTCATCCAAACATGTCAAAAAATACATATGAATTATGTATCTCGAATTTTGTTCATGAGATCAATATGCATGTATGCAAAAACGTTTTAGGATGTATTAACAATGCATAAAGACATTTTATGGTGTTCCTAACGTTAGTGATTTTGAAATAAAATTAGGGTTTTGTGTGAAACTAATTTTTGTCAACACACTTCAATTATGCAAAATCTGTGTCTACGGGAAGCATATTAGTTATACATTGTGTTATTGTAGTCCTAATGTACACAAACACAAGAAAAATGAAAATTCCCAATTTTGAATTTTTTTTCAACATGAACTAGATATAAATTAGAAAGAAAATAGATGAAATGACTTATAATTGATGATCTTTATGGTGTTATGATTGATTATTAGTGTTGATTTGATCTTCAATTTGTGTTTTAGTGGTTGATTTTAAGGTTTTGGTGGTTTTAGGTTCGTGGTTAGTCAATGGTTGAAGAGAGGGGGTGTTTGTTTTTGTGTTTTACAAAAATGAGGGTGACAGACTTTTGGTCTCGTCTGGTGGCGGTCCCATATCGATATAGGGGCCGCCCTCAACAGAGGGTTTTGACTCAATTTTTGACTAAATTTTTTACAGAAGGAGTGACGTTTTAATTTGCATTTCGCAAATTAAAAATGCTTAAAGTACTTCAGGCGAAGTATTTAAGTTGTCACGATACGTAGTGGAACACGGATTAGAATCGAGACAGAAGAAAAGAGAGATGATTTATGGAATGTGTTCCATCATTCCTAAACCAAGACGTAGATAGTTAAACGATTCACGTTTAAGGGGTTTAGTGAGAATGTCAGCTATATTGTCGATGGACGACACTTTTTCGATAGAGATATGTCATTTCTAGACATTATCATGAAGAAAGTGGTGACGAATTTTGATGTGTTTGGTTTACCATATTTTTGCTAAGGTCAATCGCTCTTTTACTGTTGCACATGATCGGGACATCGTCGAGTCAAACATCTTAGTCGATAAGAGCTTGTTTCATCCATAGTGCTTGTTGACATGCCTTTCTGGCGCTTACGTATTTGGCTTCGGTAGTGGATATAGCAAGAGCGATTTGTTTCTTCGAGAACCAAGATGTTAAAAAACATCCCATGAACATACAAATAACGCTGGTGCTCTTTCTGTCCACATAATCTCCCACATGATCAGAGTCGGCATATACTACGGTTTCTATGTCGGTCCCCTTAGGATACCATAATCCTAAGTGCGTAGTGCCTTTAATGTTTCAGAAGATACGCTTAACCGCTTCAAGATGAGAGGTTTTGGGGACCTCTTGGAAGCGTGCACAAAGACAGACACTAAACATGATATTAGGCCTACTTGCCATTAGGTAGAGTAAACTACCTATCATGCCTCGATACTTGGTACTATCTACCGACTCACACTCTCCATCTTTCGTGAATTTAGTATCCAAGGACATGGGAGTTTTCATTGGTTTAGAATCTTCTAAGCCAAATTTCTTAAGCATTTCTTTAATATATTTAGATTGATTAAAGAAGATACCGTCTTCCATTTGTTTTATTTGTAATCCAAGGAAGAAGTTGAGTTCACCCATCATGCTCATCTCGAACTCGTCATACATAATTTTGGCAAATTCATTACACATGTCTTGACAATTCAAACCGAATATAATTTCAACGACATATATTTGAACGATGATGAGATTTAAACTTTTCTTCTTAGTAAAAACTCTGTTATCTACCATTCCTATTTTGTATTCATGTTTAATAGGAAAAGCTTTTAATCTATCGTACCAAGCTTTGGGTGCTTGTTTAAGACCATATAAAGCTTTTTATAGTTTATAAACATGATCCAGTTTTTCAAAGTCAATGAATCCTGAAGGTTGTTCTACGTATACCTCCTCATTGATAAAACCGTTTAGGAATGCACTTTTTACATCCATTTTGAATAGCTTAAAATCTAAAGTATATGCATAAGCTAATAGTATTCTAATAGACTCAAGTCTAGCAACTGGGGCATAAGTTTCATCATAATCGATGCCCTCTTGTTGATTATAGCCTTGAGCGACTAGCCTAGCCTTATATCGAGAAACAACACCGTTCTCGTCTAACTTATTTCTAAACACCCACTTAGTTCCTATGATTGTCATATTCTTAGGTTGTGGTACTAACTCCCAAACATCGTTTGTAATAAATTGATTTAATTCTTCTTGCATAGCGATTATCCAACTTTCATCCGTTAAGGCTTCATTCACATTCTTAGGTTCTATAGTTGATATAAAACAAAAGAAGTTACTTTGGTTTTGGGCTTGTGACCTAAGAGTTCTTTGGTTAAGCTTTCCTATGACATTTTCTAATGGATGGTTCCTAGATTCCTTAATATTGACTATTTCATCAATTTCTAAAGTTCCATCCTTAATGTCATTTCTAAGTTTTTCTTTTCGGTAACCTTAATTGCTTCTACTTCATCTAAGTCATCATCCACCAAGGGTGATGTCTTAGAGGGTGGAGGAGTTTCATCGAATGTCACGTTGAGTAATTCTTCAATTTTCATGGTGTGTTTATTAAGGATGATGTAGGCTTTGCTATTTTGGGAGTAACCTAAAAAGACACATTCGTATGACTTTGGGTCAAACTTAGTAAGGTAGTCTTAGGTGTTTAGGATGAAGCACTTGCTTCCAAACACTCTAAAGTAATCAAGATTAGGTTTCCTGCCACTCAAGAGTTCATAAGGTGTTTTACCTAAGATGGCTCTAATTAGGATTCGGTTGAGGATATATGTTGAAGTATCTACGGCGTTACACCAAAACTTTTGTGGCAACGATTATTCATTCAACATGGTTCTACTCATTTCTTGGAGTGTCCTATTTTTCCTTTCTACCATGCCATTTGATTGTGGAGTGTGTGGAGCTGAGAAGTTATGTGTAATACCGTTGGCATTACAAAACTCTCCAAATTGCACTTCATTATCAAATTCTCTATCGTGGTTCGTCCTAATTGACACTATTAAACATCCTAATTGATTTTGTATTTTCCTACTAAAGATTTCAAATTGCTCAAAAGCCTCGGTTTTATTCTTAAGAAATAGTGTCCAAGTATACCTAGAGTAGTCATCTACTATGACTAAGGTGTAGAGGTTTCCTCCGTAACTCCGTACGGCGGATGGACCGAAGAGATCCATATGAAGGAGTTCTAAGCATCTAGTCGTTGAGACTATATTCTTAGCTTTGTGACTAGCGTGAGCTTGTTTTCTAATTTTGCAAGCTTCACAGAGTGTTGATCAAACTTAAGCTTAGGTAAGTTTCTAACTAGTTCCTTAGATGCTAACGATTGAATGAGACGCGTATTAGCGTGACCTAATATCCTATGCCACAACGTGAAGTTTTCATCAATCTTTGCAAGATAAATTTTGTCTCTTAGCTTATTTCCAAATTACATCACGTATAAGCCTTTCTTCCTAATACCTCTACCTATAACCTTACCATCCTTAGTGAATTCACTATCATGTTCAGAGAAAGTTACTCTACACTTATTATCACATAGTTGTCCTACACTTAGCAAGTTAAATCTTAAGTTATCTACATGTTCTACATTATCTATTTTGAGAGAGTCATTTAAAATCGTACCTTTGCCCATGATGTTACCGCGAAGATTACTACCAAAAATGACATTACCTCCGTTGTATGCCTTGTAGGTTGAGAAGAGCTTTCGGTTACCCGTCATGTGTTTAGAGCAATACCGATTATTCATTTTATCCACTCATCGGGTTCCAAGTCGACTCCAAGGCATATCTATTTATATAAGACAATAACTCAAACATTTGGTCCCTAATATCTCATGGGTCCAAAGTTGTTAGTGCTAAACATCCCTTGCATTTGTTGCAATTGATTGGGATGTGGAAATGGAAGACGCATTTCCCATGGCATGTAACTTTAAGGTTGGAAGTTGTTCCAAGTTTCGGGAAAACCATGAGGTTGGATTTGTCAACCAAAATTCCTTTTTGGTTGCGGTGTCTTAGAACGAGGATAATGAGTATTGACTCTTCTAGGTGGTGGAGTTTTTGTCCTAAAATTTGGTTTATAAAATCCAACTCTAGGTTTTAGCATTGGTTTATAAAATTGTTTAACCTCATTATCACTAGCAACAGGAATTTTAACATTGTTTATCATTATGTGTTTTGGTCTAGGAACCAAAATGGATTTTTGAAAAGAAACATATTTTTTTAGAATCTACTCATAAATGCTAATTGTGTAAACGCAGCTATGAGGGAAGTTGTTCCAAGTTACGGGAAAGCCACGAGGTTGTTTTTGTCGACCAACGTTTCTTTTTAGTTGCGGTGTTTTAGGATGATAATAATTATTTGCGACTCTTCTAGGTGGTGGAGTTTTTGATCTAAAATTAAGTTTTGAAAATCCAACTCTGGGTTTTGATAATGGCTTATAAAATTGTTTTAACTTCATTATCACTAGCAACGGGAACTTTTACATTGTTTAATATTATGTGTTTTGGTCTAGGACCCAAAATAGATTTTTGAAAAGACACGCTTTTCTCAGATCCAGGTGTAGTTCTTGGTGGCGGTCCCATATTTGATTTGGGGGCCGCCTGCACATTAAGGGGGCCGCCCATATTTATAGGACCTCTATCAGAGGACGCCTTTTTCTGGGCTTTCACAAATTTTATTTTTTTAGTTCCACTAGATGATGCTTTAAATGAATTAAACCCTAAACATAACTTTTCTTCGGAGGGTTTTTGATTATTTAGCATTTCATTTAAGCAATGCGTGCTCTTTTCAAACTTGGTTAGTTTTAGAGCTTCCTCTTTAAGCTTTTCATTTTCAATTTTAAGCATATGACATTTTACACATTCGAGATCAACTTCCTTGTTTTTCTCGAGTGTAGACACCTTTTCTTTTAGAATACTAATTTCCTTTTCTAAACTAGTTCTAGTGGCTTTTAATCTTTTATTTTTAGTGATTATCTTTAAACTCATTTTGCACAGTTTATCATATTCGTTATCTAATACTAAATCATCTATTGACGAGTTTTCATCACTAGAGTAAGAGGATTCGGAACATACCTCACTTGATGCTTGAGCTACGAGACACGTTTCATTTTTGACCTTCTCGTCATCTTCTTCACCGCTATCACTCCAAGAACCTCTGACAAAAGCTTTTTGGTTCCTATCTTTTGGTGGCTTTGGACATTCTCCAATAAGATGATTTGGGTCGCCGCATCTAAAGCATTTTCTATCACTTTTACTGTTTTTTTCATCTTGGCTTCTTCGGAACGTCTTTTTGTCGTTTCGAGGTTGTCTCACAAATCTTCCTCTTCTTTTAAAGAACTTCTTGAAGTCTCTTACCGCCATGGCGTACTCTTCATCTTCACTTCCGAAAGTCGAACACTCTTCATCACTAGATTCTTTTCTAGCCTTTAACGCAAGAGATTTCCTTTCAACTTTTGCTTTGACTATTTCAGAATCTTTCTTAATGATCATTTCATGAACTTTGAGGTTCCCGATAAGTTCATCAAGAGATAGTGACGTTAAGTCTTTTGAATCTTCAATCGTCGTGACCTTTGCTCTCCATTTAGGATGTAGAGCCCTAAGAAACTTCCTAACATAGTTCTTGCTAGAATAACTTTCATCAAGAACTTTTAGACTAGTAATAATAGTGTTAAATCTAGCAAAAGCACTATCTGTAGATTCGCCTTCGAAAATGACGAATTGTTCATATTGTTGAACCAAGAGGTCGATCTTATTATCTTTGACTTGATTATTACCTTGATGGGTGATTAACAATGTTTTCCAAAATTCTTTTGCCGTATTACACATGAAAATTCTTTCATATTCTTTTCTAGGCAAAGCATTATAAATAACCATTTTAGCTTCATTATTTTTCACATGTCTCTTTTTAAGATCATCGCTTTGTTTTTCAAAAGGGATAACCTCATCTAATTTGGTTTTTGGATTTTGTTGAATAGGTT
>BQNB010001224.1:1946-91946 GCA_026074375.1 Tanacetum coccineum
AACAAAATTCTCTACAAAACACAAAATCCCTATTTTCTCCTTTTATACGCAAAACCAGAAAACAATTTTATTTTGTTTTCCCCGTTTTCCTTTTATGACACACAGATATATTTTCCCCCTTATTTCCTCTGTTTTTATACGTTTTAGTACTTTTTTTTATGTTTTTTGATGTTTATGTACGCTTACAGACTTTTTTACGTTTTCGTCCGTTTTTAACGATTTCGACAGTTTTTTTACGTTTTCGCCCGTATTTTTACATTTTCGTCTTTTTTTACGTTTTCGTCCGTTTTTTTACGTTTTCGTCCGTTTTTGTATCTTTTCGTCTGTTTTTTACGTTTTCGCCTTTTTATTACGTTTTCGTACGATTTTTACGTTTTCGTCCGTTTTTTTCGACTTCGACTGTTTTTTTACGTTTTCGTATGTTTTTACGTTTTGGTCCAATTTTTTTACGATTTCGACAGTTTTTACGTTTCCGCCCGTTTTTTTTACGTTTTCGCTCGTTTTTTTACGTTTTCGTACATTTCCGTCTGTTTTTTTACGTTTTCGTCCGTTTTTTACATTCTCGTACATTTTTTACGTTTTTGTCAGTTTTTTACGATTTCGACAGTTTTTTACGTTTTCGTCCGTTTTTTACGTTGTCGTCCGTTTTTTATGATTTCATCCATTTCTTTACGTTTTTTACGTTTTCGTCTGTTTTTTTACGTTTTGTTCGTTTTTTACGTTTTCGTACGATTTCGCCCGTTATCGAACGTAATAAAACGGAAGTAAAAGCACAAAAACGTAAGAAAATGAACGAAAACGTAAGAAAACAGACGAAAATGTAAAAAACGAACGAAATCGTTAAAAAGTACGAAAATGTAAAAACAGACGAAAACGTAAAAAAACGGACGAAAACGTAAAAAAATGTAAAAA
This sequence comes from Tanacetum coccineum, assembly GCA_026074375.1. NCBI lineage: Eukaryota > Viridiplantae > Streptophyta > Magnoliopsida > Asterales > Asteraceae > Tanacetum > Tanacetum coccineum. The sequence continues at coordinate 2,859 of BQNB010001224.1, forward strand.
AACAGACGAAACCCTAAAAACAAACGAAAAAGCATAAAAGGACGAAAACAAAAAAACAGAAGAAAACGTAAAAAAACCAGACGAAATCGTAAAAAAACAAACAAAAACGTAAAAAAACAAACGAAAACTTAAAAAACAGACGAAAACGTATGAAAATGTAAAAAAAACTTATAAAAATGAAAAAATATACGAGTCGTCGTGTTGGGCGATGTGCTCTAGGGTGATGTTAAAATAGATATGTTCATGTGTAGGTGTGTTTAGAGACGAAATTATTGTTTTTATGTTGAATCGTAGTATTGTGAAAAGTTTTTTCATGTTGATTGATGTTAAACTTTAGTTTTTTTTATTCGTTACTTTCTCCTATTAGACTTTTTAAGTTGTTTTATAATTTATTAGGTTAGTTTATAATATTTGTTTTTGTGTTTCGAATATGTCTTTATAATATTACAAAGTAAATAGAGAATTGAGATAGAAAACAACAACACTTGAACATGTATTCTAGTTTTTGCAAAATGGAAAACATAAACATATGTTTCTCTATCTAAACGCGTTTTCCAAATTTTCAATTGTTTTGTGGAGATGAAAACCCTCTCCTTTTTCCTACAAAACAAGAAACAAAAAATAATCGAAAATGTTTTCCAACTAAACGCAACCAGATGTTTTAGTAATCTAGTACTAATTAAAGAGGTTGTAACAAACATTATAATTCAGAGAGTGTCCATGATCAAGTTCCTTATAGCAATTGCACAACCCTAACGGTGTGTTCTTGAGTTTCTCAGAGGAAAAGAAAGTAAATGACAAGAAACAGACAATATCTTGTGTTCTCGAGTTTTATCAGGAAGGAAAGGATTTCGAAAGGAAAGTAGAGGGAAATTATGGGGCAAAACTTTCCGCCCATATTTGGGCGGATTGTGTAGGAAACAATATTGAAAGATTTGGTTTTTATGTCTAAATACTAATATGCCCTCCAGAAACTATCACATACTTGTCTTCTTCCAAAATCTCAACTAATGAACATTAGTTGTTGATCTTCTTTATCAAGCTTCGTTTTTTTCTTTTATTTTTAACTGACATTTTCTGTCATCTTAGACTTCTGCCTTCTTTTCAATCGCTTCTAAATATAAAATCGTTTCTGAAAATCATCGTTACAAGTTTAGTCAAACTACTATATTTAAGAATGAACAAAATTTTGGATGCCATAATATGACTGCATTTTTTGTTAACCCTAAATAGTGCTTAGCTTTTGGTAGTGGGCTTCGAGTTTTATTGGTGGTCTTGGGCTAGTAAATTGAACAAATTTGCTTAGTTAAAAAATCTTATACATGCTAATGACGAGTTAGAAGTTGAAAGGGTAAACAAGTAAATGTGTATGCCTTTGTTTCTGTTTCTTTTTAACAAATTAAAAAAAAAACTTGTATTTCTTATACTTTTTTTTGCTCATGTTGAAACTTGAGAACACAAAATAGATCAGTAATTTTCCTTTCTCATTCTTTTCCTTTCTTGTCACTTTCCTTTCTTTTCCTTTTAAAAAAACTCAAGAACTGAGCGTAAGGCGAGTGAACCTTAAAAAGAAGAGAGGAAACAATTATCTCAAGTTCTCTATTAACAAAAGTGACTTATGTGCCACCTATTTAGTATGTATAGGCCGAGTTTCTCTCAAACGTGATATTTTAAAGCTAAACCGGATAGCTCGAAAGGGTCAAAAGTGCCATCTTTATTACCAAGGTTGTCTCTAAATTTTAGAGCTTTAGGCAAAATTATATAATGAGACATTTCGAGAAGAAATATTATATATAAAATGTCATTGTTTATAAGATATAATGCAAATTAGTTATATAAACATTTAACATAATGTTAAGGGGCTAAATTTTGAAGCCCTTTAAATTTTAGAGGCCATGTGCGATCGCCCACTCCGCACACCCTCAAAAACGGCCATGTTTATTACACACAACTCCTAAATTTAGTTTTACCAAAAAACACGACTATTTTTGTAATTACTCCTTTATTATTAAAGGGCAAGATTATTCAATTGATGCTGTCATTAATGCATTTAATTCGACACTTTAAACCGACTCGTACCGAAGACTACCCGATTCATCCCCCCTCCCCTCTTAATGCTTCCACGTGCCCCTCTTTTTCCACGTATCCTTCCTTCACAAAACAAATCCCCAGTTTTCTCTAATACAGTGTGCACTGCCCTATTTACAGACACAAATCCATCACCCCACCACACACTCACCAAATCACCAGAAAACATAAACAAAGAACACATACTACCACACATTCACCCATTTTTTCCGGTGACCCTTACGCCGTCGTGAAAAGATATACATGTTTGTTGATGTGCATATTCACCACTAACAAATCCAATCATAAGCCAAACCAAACACACACACAATAGCCGAGTGATGCTCAAAGGAATACATATTGTTGTAATCTTAGTCGAGTTTTATTAGCTAAAACTACTTAGTTGCATATTGTTAAGATAGTTTTTTTTGCAGGAACTAATAGGCAAAGATGAAGACGAAGATGAGAAAAACCATGAGATTAATTATGAGAGGTATGTTATAGTTTTGGTTATACATAGAGATGATGATATTTTGCAATAGAAGTTACATATATGAATGGCTATTATCTTCTATTTGCATTTAGCTCTTCGAGGTCTTAGATATATAATGTGTTAGCTATATGTAACATTATTATTATAAGGGGTATTGGATGCTAAATAGCATTAAGTATGTAATAGGTTGTGATGGTTCAACTTGAATGCTTATGAGTTGATACAATGACGCCTTCATTTTTGCCTAGGTTGTTGTTTATCACTTTTTATTGGTTTCATTTGATAAAAAGTTTTTTAGGTTCGTGTTAGGGTGCATTTGGATTGGCTTACTTTAATAGCTTATGAGGCTATTTAATTTAGTTCGTTCTGTGTCTTTTTAGTGTAAGGATTTCAATAAACCAAATAATGATTTTTATCGACTAACTTTGTATAACAACCGTATAGGAAAGATAGTTGGGGAGAAAGATGCGAAGGAAAAGCAGACCGGGGTTTTTGACTTATGGCAACAAGCTAATCGACACGAGTTAAAACAAATGATGGTGAATGCGTGGTTGGTGAATCGGGCGATTAGAAAGAAGGAAGAAGGTGCAAGGATGCTATTGATGGGGTTTTACGAGGTCCGGTTGGTAAGGACATTAGTTAAAGATTATGTTGTTTGTGACCTTTATTTCTTTGGATTTTGAAGCAACATGTTGTATTTTGTGTTTCGTACCCAATAAATGATGATGTTGGCCTGAGGTATTCTTATTTACGAAATAAGCAACAATAAATTGACTTGAAGTAGATTTTTAGATAATGGTATAAGCAATTCTTTAATAAAAATGGTACAACACGGATTAGAACAAAAATTTACAATAAAGTTGGTTTCATCCTAGCCATTATGTAACTTATGCAGAGATAATTTTTTTAACTAGAATAGGGCGTTATGCGAGCTGTAATAGTCACCTCGAAATGCTTTATGTAACACCCCCAAAAATGGGTCTCAACGGAATATGTTTTCAGGAGCGTTACTTCATAATACCATTGCTCAAGTCATGAGCGAAGACCCTGTCTAACTGGTCCCCTTTCTGAAAAGAAATCTTGAATTAATTAGACTTCAAAAATGCACAACACATAAGCTAAGGCTTCTATTTCACCTGAGATAAACATGCCTTAAGGTCGTCAACATAATTTGGTGAGTTCATAGGTTCGTTTTAAGTATAAATGTTGAAATCACAATTTAGTTAAAGTATGTATGACCGTTTTCCTAATCTTGTAGTTCTCAGAAATGTATGTATGAATGTTGGAAATCAAAGAGTTGTAAAATATGCATGACCATTTAAATCCCCAAATAGTCACCCAAAACATTATGTATGAGTTTTGTAAATCAAAGAGTTGTAAAGTATGCATGACCATTTCAATCTCCAAATAGTCACAAAATGTTATGTATAGTTGGACCATCATTGTTCAAAGAATGTATTGCCACTTTATTCAAGGCAACGCAAATATTCATGTGTATAAAACAATGATTACGATTACTCTAAGTTCATGAAACTATTGCATTGACTCATATATATGCCACTTTATTCAAGGCACCATAAATGTTTATGTTCATGTAAATGTCGTGCTCCGACATTGTTTTTACTATATACGTTCGTTTGCCAGTATTAGCTAATCACCTGACGGGGCTATCACCCGAATTGATCTATTTTATATCATTCGCGCTCACCTCCAGGTAGATTCACAGTTCATCCGTTAAGTTAATCCGTAACATTTTGGGTAAAAGGTAAAGGTAATGCCCTTGTTTTTTAAAAATGAAGTGAAAAAGCAATGTATTCGTCCCAAAGTAAGTTAATTGAGTATGTAGACTAGTTTGTAAAAACGGGGGTGGGGGGTAAATTCTAAAAAAAAAACTTTTTTGGGCTACCCCCCCCAATGTAATAAATTCAAACCCACTCATGTAAAATGGATTAGTAACAAGCATGTTTCTCACCCAAAAGTTTGTAATGTATAAGTTAAAACAAGTAATAAATGTGGGGGGGCTCTGGGGGCTTTATAAACATACTTGTGAGGATAGAAACAAGTATATCACAGAAAATGCGTTACGAAAACGTCCGAATGCAACCTAATTAATTATAGGTCGTATGAGTACTAAGTACTTTGAATAGCTAAGACCATATATAACTCTATATAGCTACATCACCATCTAATTGTGTTTGAGAAATAATATTTATAAATTTAAAACGTTTATAAATATTTCTTTAGTAAAAATGTCGTAAATTTCCCGTTTTAAGTCCGTTTCGTATATGCTTTACGTCCACGCTTTCGTATTATAAAGATATATCAAAATATTATATTTTTATATTTTGAATCCATGGGTGAACAGTACTTTTTACTGTTCATTCACTTTTATAAATTTATTTTTATAAACTTAGTTATCGTAAACTCGTAAATGTCGTATCTTATTCGTTTTAACTCCGATTTTAGTGATTCTTTCGAGCACGTCTTCATAATTAAAAGTTTTATCAAACTAATGATGTTTTCAAAATAAAATACCTGATGTGAATAGTAACTTTTATAAAATTATTTTTATAAAAGTAATTATTATCGTAAACATGAAAGATTCATAACTCCTTCGTTATTGATCCAAAAATTATGATTCTTAATGTTTTGAATCTAAATATAGGGCAGTATCTCGATAAAAAATATCCAGCTTTTATATCAAGGTAGTTTTGTAATGAGTTTATTATAAAATTTCTTTTATTAAATGGTTGGTTTTCGTGTAACTTGCACAATGCCGTATCTCCTGCATTATTAAATCGCATTTTAAGATTTTATATGGGTGGAACCTCCTCATGACATGTAGTATTAATAAAAATATAAAAAATAATACATTATTTTTGAATTTGATCTCGACCTTATGTATTTTGTTAAAAATATGTTTTAAACTTGTTTTTTAACTTTTTAGTTTAGTACCTTGTTACAAGTCCATTACAAACACTTAACTCCACATGTCTAGATATTTGGTCCTTATGTCCATGATTTATCAAATAGTGTCAAGATAACAAAGATCACAAGTCCCTTATAATCACTTTTAACTTATAAAACTTATTAAGTAACTTTTTAAACCATAGTTTATATAAAACCTTTTTATACATAAACCTCACTTGTTCAATACTTATTACTTCCATTGCACATGGTGTTTAACATCATATAACATATATAAAACGTTATACCAAATCATAACCAAGTGTATAAAAATTCATTTTACAGTTAAATAAGTTTCCTAGATGGTGGAATTCACTATATATACATTATTATACATATAAAACATCATGAATGTAAGAGATTAGGTTTTTAGGTAACCTTAGTATGATGTATGGTGATGAACAACAATGTCTAAACCCTTGTTTAGCAAACAAACCTAGTTCATGTCTCTATTAAACCCTAATACACGGAAAAACCTCTAATATTAAACTTCTTGCTTTAACACTTGTAAACCCAACCAAAACACTTCTAAAACACCTTAGGATATCTTAGCTATGTTGTAGGACATACTTGGAAATGTGGACCCCCAAATTACCTTAAATACATTTTGTTTATGAATGTTTTAGGGGGATTGTGGTTAGCATCGGGTTTGGAGGCAACACAGAGAGAAATAGTGAAGTTTTTCTTGTAAGGAATGAAGTTTGTGTGGTGATATCTACTGTATGCTTCTATTTATATCATCCTTGACTAGTCCAAGACTCTATAGAAGTGGTCAAGATTCAAAGGGGACCATGGGAGGGGAATTAAGGAAGCATAGTGGTCAATGTTACTAGTCTTGGACCTAAACCTTAATGAGGTGCATTTGTACAAGATCAAGTTGGTATTTGGTGTGCTTCATGTCCCTTTGGGGCTTCTTATATCCAAAAATAGGGGGAATAAGCGAGGAAAGTCTTTGGTCTTTATTTGATAAATACTTGCATTACTTGAACACTTGTAGTTGTAATTTTAAATATAAAGTAAAACTTGAAATGTGTAGTTTCTAGTTGATTTAATTTATGTACAATTTGGCTAAGGTGAATAACATAGGTGAAGTTTTATAAAACTTTGGGTATTGGATATAATAATGGGTATTTGTTGAAGCGTAGATAAATTTTGGCGGTTCCGGGAATGCCTAAACATACTTTATCGCGAAACGTAAACACTTTACGTAACCAATAAAAATAAAATGTGCAAAGTTAATAATTATCCACTAAATAATTATCTAACACTTGCTTGAAGTAAACATTTATATGTTTGATGCCCGTTTATGTTGAATGAAAATTTTTAGCTTATGCGATTTAACTTAACGATTAAAATTAAAAGCAAACGCGTACGAGACTAAAAATAAATAGTGGATTAAATGACGTCGTAAAATGACCTAAAAATACGGATTGTTACAGTCTCCTCCTGTTAAAAGAATTTCGTCCCGAAATTCAGTTTGAGTTTCCTTCCGGAGCGGTGTTAATGAAGAGGTGTGGGTAATATTTTTTATTTTCTACATGAACAGTAACCCCAACGGCTATGAACAGTAACCCCAACGGTTACTTCCTCCTTTTAAATACCAAATTTTTATCCTCCATTTCTTCATACAACACTTATTCTTTCTCTTAAATTTTCTCTTATCCAATCCTCAAAAATGTTGCATATCATTACACTCTTGGCGATGGCGAGCGCGATATCACTCGGCATTTATCTTGCCTACGTCCCATACGAAGAAGATTTTCAGTATCTGGCCTTTATTCTCGCGATTCTCGCGCCGATCCTCGTCCTAGCTATTGGCGTGGATCTTCTTTGGAAGAAATAGATATTATTGCTAGGGGAGGGTTGTAATAAAACTTTGTATTTCCTTTTTGTTCTTATGTACTCTTGTTTCTAAGATAATAAACGGATGTTGTGGCAACAAATCTATTTGTTATTTTTATTTATGTCTTTCGAATATTTCGATACCATGCCTAGTAACTCATTTGCAATCCCTTTTAAATTGCTTTAACTTGAGCGTTCAAGATTTGTGGCGTTGGTTTAATATTTATTGTTGCGACCAAGGCTCGGCTTCTAGTGGGCTTATTTGTTCCCTTCTGCTTAGCGCGTCAGTTATAACATTTCTCTTAGGATGATAACGAATTTATATCTATGGTGGTGTCGTAACGACTAAGCTCTATGGTATTACGTAGACGTTGAAATTTGTGAATTGGTATATTCCTTAATGGCGAGTAAACTTGTTAGTGGACAAAGCGAGACAACTTTCTCTTTTAAGCTTCGACCTCATCTTCAATGTTGTTAGAGTCTGGATTGGTTTCTCCTCCTCTTAAGGCATACACCATTCCACGTGCTTCAGTACCTTCAGTTTGGTTTTCATGGTTTTGGTTCTTCAATTCTGGGCAATCACTCTTGTAATGCCCTTGATTCCCACATTCATAGCAAGTGAGGTTTCTCTGATTGTTAGTAGAAGCAGGACTCCTACAGTCTCGGGTCAAGTGGCCAACTCTCTTGCAGTTTGCGCACTTTATAGTGCACTGGACATTGTGATGAAACTTGCACTTGTTGCACAATGGTAGAGTTCCAGCATACTCCTTCTTTTCACCAGACCCAATGGTATAAGCTATAGCCACACCTTGCTTCTTGGGCGGTTGTTGTTGAGCTTGGTTGTTGTTATCAAGTTTCCTCTTATTCTTAGCTTGACGTTCAGCAAAGGTGTTGATCTTCTTGTCCATCAGTTCAGTTGTAAATTCAATTGCATCCTGCATGGTCTTTGGCTTATATGCCATCACACTTCCATGAATCATGTCGGGCAAACCACTGATATATTTCTCAATTTGGTCTACTCTACAGGAACATCTAGCAAATCAATGCCTGATTCTTGATTCATTGGTTATAGCCTACCACGTCTTAGGTACCCTTAAACTTTCAGGTACACATCTAACCTCAAGCTTCTTATCTTGCCCCTGGGCAGAGTACTTGTCGTAATCATCTTTTTTCAGGGTTTGTCCGGTCATTGCATACGCAACATCGTACCAACAGTCCTAACGTGCGCGTTCCACCACCAGTTTAGAGCACTTCCAAACAAGTGTACAAGTGGCAAACTTGATTTGGGTTTTTCCATTTTAGTCAGTTGGCTTATATGACACCGTTTTCCATTCTTTTCAACCACTGAGTCATCGCTAATCTCTGTACCCTTAATATAGAGGTTAGCATTTCATAAAATTCTGGGGTAAGTGAATCACGAGCAAGAGAGCTTGTCTCCTTACTCATTCCATGAATTATGGCTGTCATCCACCATTTCATGGTTCTGTCAAACGTCATGTGCTGCCAATGCATCGGCAACGCCTTGGTCGATCAATGCCTTAAGCTGGGCATTGGTGACCAGTGTGGTGGTGGTGGTTATTGTGGCTAGTGATGCCCTTGTGGTTATTTTCTTTTGGTGCCATTTTCTTCAAATATAAACATGTTGTATTTTGTGTTTCGTACCCAATAAATGATGATGTTGGCCTGAGGTATTCTTATTTACGAAATAAGCAACAATAAATTGACTTGAAGTAGATTTTTAGATAATGGTATAAGCAATTCTTTAATAAAAATGGTACAACACGGATTAGAACAAAAATTTACAATAAAGTTGGTTTCATCCTAGCCATTATGTAACTTATGCAGAGATAATTGTTTTAACTAGAATAGGGCGTTATGCGAGCTGTAATAGTCACCTCGAAATGCTTTATGTAACACCCCCAAAAATGGGTCTCAACGGAATATGTTTTCAGGAGCGTTACTTCATAATACCATTGCTCAAGTCATGAGAGAACGACCTCTAACTGTGTCGTTTGAAAAGAAATCTTGAATTAATTAGACTCCAATGCACATCACATAAGCCAAGCATCTAATTCACCTGAGAAAAACATGCTTAAAGAGTGTCAACATAAAGTTGGTGAGTTCATAGGTTCGTTTAAGTATAAATGTTGAATCACAGTTTTGTAAAGTATGTATGACCGTTCCAATCCTTGTAGGTTCCTCAGAAATGTATGTATGAATGTTGGAAATCAAAGAGTTGTAAAATATGCATGACCATTTAAATCCCCAAATAGTCACCCAAAACGTTATGTATGAGTTTTGTAAATCAAAGAGTTGTAAAGTATGCATGACCATTTCAATCTCCAAATAGTCACAAAATGTTATGTATAGTTGGACCATCATTGTTCAAAGAATGTATTGCCACTTTATTCAAGGCAACGTAAATATTCATATGTGTATAAAACAATGATTACGATTACTCTAAGTTCATGAAACTGTTGCGTAGACTCATATATATGCCACTTTATTCAAGGCACCATAAATGTTCATGTTCATGTAAATGTCGTGCTCCGACATGCTATAATGTTCGTTTGCCCAGTGATAGCTAATCACCCGAACGGGGCTGTCACACCCGAATAGATCTATTTTATAACATTCGCGCTCACCCTCCAGGTAATTCACAGTTCAATCCGCTTAAGCTAATCCGTAATCATTTGGGTAAAGGTAAAGTAATGTCCTTGTTTTTAAACATGAAGTGAAACAAGCAATGTATTTCGTCCCAAAATAAGTAATTGAGTATGTAGACCAGTTTGTAAAACGAATTATAAATGCACATGTAATAAATTCAAACCAATCATGTAAATGAGATTAGTAACAAGCATGTTCTCACCCCCAACAAGTTTAATGTAAATGTAAAACAAGTAAAACGTGGGGCTATAAACTCATCTTGAGTGAATAGATAACAAGTATATCACATAAAATGCATCATGAAAACGTCCAAATGCAACCTAATTAATTATAGGTCGTATGAGTACTAAGTACTTTGAATAACTAAGACAATTTACAATTCTATATAGCTACATCACCATCTAATTGTGTTTGAGAAATAATATTTATAAAGTTAAATAGTTTATAAATATTTCTTTAGTGAAAATGTCGTAAATTTCCTGTTTTAAGTCCGTTTCGTATGTTCTTTACGTCCACGATTTCGTATTAGAAAGATATATCAAAATATTACATTTTTGTATTTTGATTCCACTGGTGAACAGTAATTTTTACTGTTCATGCACTTTTATAAATTTATTTTTATAAACTTAGTTATTGTAAACTCGTAAACCTCGTATCTTATTCGTTTTAACTCCGATTTTAGTGATTCTTTTGAGCACGTCTTCGTAATTAAAAGTTTTTATCAAACTAATGATGTTTTCAAAATAAAAATACCTGGTGTGAATAGTAACTTTTATAAAATTATTTTTATAAAAGTAATTATTATCCATAACTCCTTCGTTATTGATCCGAAAATTATGATTCTTAATGTTTTGGAATCCTAAAAATATGTACTATCTGAAAAAAATATCCAACCTTTTATATCAGAGGTGGTTTGTAATAAGTTTTTATAAAATTTCTTTTATAAACGCGTTTGTTATCGTGTAACATGCAAATGCCGTGTCTCCTTCGTTATAAATCAGATTTTTAAGTTCTTTATATGGTTGGAATCCTCATGACATGTAGTATTTTATAATAACCTAAAATAAATACATTATCTTTCGAATTTGATCAGACCCTTATGATATTTTTGTTAAAAATATGTTTAAACTTGTTTTTGTAACTTTTTAGTTTAGTAACCTTGTTATAAGTCCATTACAACACTTAACTCCACATGTCTTACATACTTAAGGTCTTTAGTCCATGATTTGTCCAAATATTATCCAAGATAACAAGATCAACAAGTCCTTATATCACTTTTACTTATAAACTTATTAAGTAACTTTTTAAACCACTAGTTTATATATACCTTTTTATACATAAACCTCACTTGTACAATACTTATACTTCCATTCCCACATGGTGTTAACATCCATATAACATATGTAAAAGTATACCAAATCATAACCAAGTGTAAAAATCCATTTTACAAGTTAAATAAGTTTCCTAGATGGTGATTCACTATATATACATTATATACACATAAAATCATGAATGTAAAGAGATTAAGGTTTTTAGGTAACCTTAGTATGATGTATGGTGATGAACAACAATGTCTAAACCCTTGTTTAGCAAACAAACCCTAGCTTCCAAGTCTTATAAAACCCTAATCCAAAGAAAACCCTAATATTGAACCTTCTTGCTTTAACACTTGTAAACCCCAAACCAAACCTTCTAAACACCTTAGGATATCTTAGATATGTTGTAGGAATACTTGGAAATGTGGTAAATAAATTTTGTATGAATTATTTGGGGTGATTGTGGTTGGCCGTGGGTTTGGAGAGCAACAAAGAGAGAAATGGTGAAGTTTTTCTTGTAAGGAATGAAGTGTGTGTTGATATCTACTAGTATGCTTCCTTATATACATCCTTGACTAGTCCAAGACTTCTACTAGAAGTGGTCAAGATTCAAAGGGACCATGGGAGGGAATTAAGGAAGCATAGTGGTCAATGTTACTAGTCTTGGACCTAAACCTTAATGAGGTGCATTTGTACAAGCTCAAGTTGGTATTTGGTGTGCTTCATGTCCCCTTGGGGCTTCTTATATCCGAAAATAGGGGGAATAAGATAGGAAAGTCTTTGGTCTTTATTTGATAAATACTTGCATTACTTGAACACTTGTAGTTGTAATTTTAAATATAAAGTAAAACTTGAAATGTGTAGTTTCTAGTTGATTTAATTTACGTACAATTTGGCTAAGGTGAATAACATAGGTGAAGTTTTATAAAACTTTGGGTATTGGATATAATAATGGGTATTTGTTGAAGCGTAGATAAATTTTGGCGGTTCCGGGAATGCCTAAACGTACTTTATCGCGAAACGTAAACACTTTACGTAACAAATAAAAATAAAATGTGCAAAGTTAATAATTATCCTCTAAATAATTATCTAACACTTGCTTGACGTAAACATTTAATTGTTTGATGCCCGTTTACGTTGAATAAATTTTTTTAGCTTACGCGATTTAACTTAACGATTAAAATTAAAAGCAAACGCGTACGAGACTAAAAATAAATAATGGATTAAATGACGTCGTAAAATAACCTGAAAATATGAATTGTTACAGTCTCCTCCTATTAAAAGAATTTCGTCTCGAAATTCAGTTTGAGTTGCCTTCCGGAGCGGTGTTAATGAAGAGGTGTAGGTAAAAAAAAATTATACATGAACAATAACCCCAACGGCTATGAACAGTAACCCCAACGGTTACTTCCTCCTTTTAAATACCAAATTTTTATCCTCTATTTCTCCATACAACACTTAATCTTTCTCTTAAATTTTCTCTTATCCAATCCTCAAAAATGTTGCATATCATTACACTCTTGGCGATGGCGAGCGCGATAGCACTCGGCATTTATCCTGCCTACATCCCATACGAAAAAGATTTTCAGTATCTGGCCTTTATTCTCGCGATTCTCGCGCCGATCCTCGTCCTGGCTATTGGCGTAGATCTTCTTTGGAAGAAATAGATATTATTGCTAGGGGAGGGTTGTAATAAAACTTTGTATTTCCTTTTTGTTCTTATGTACTTTTGTTTCTAAGATAATAAACGGATGTTGTGGCAACAAATCTATTTGTTATTTTTATTTATGTCTTTTGTATATTTCGATACCATGCCTAGTAACTCATTTGCAATCCCTTTTAAATTGATTTAACTTGAGCGTTCAAGATTTGTGGCGTTGGTTTAATATTTATTGTTGCGACCAAGGCTCGGCTTCTAGTGGGCTTATTCGTTCACTTCTGCTTAGCGCGTCAGTTATAACATTTCTCTTAGGGTGATAACAAATTTATATCTATGGTGGTGTCGTAACTACTAAGCTTTATGGTATTATGTAGACGTTGAAAATGGTGAATTGGTATATTCCTTAATGGAGAGAAAACTTGTTAGTGGATCGTCCTAGGGTGACTAGGGATGCGTCTTGACTTTTGGACATAGGATTTAGTATACAATGATGTCGACTTTATATAATAAGGTGGTATAAGAGTTTACTTAGTTATTATGATTATTAGTTTGGTTCCTTGTGATAGATACGTTTTATGAATACACACACAAAACTTGATATAAATAGAAAATTGTTTCTTGACAAAAAGTTTTAGAGTGACTACTCTGAGCATGGGCATGATACTTTCCTGAATTATACATAGGTGATCAGGCCATGTATAATTGAGGACTAACGATGCGATGCTCATTTTCGTCAAAATTGTGTTATAATTTCATAATAATTATAGGAGTGATTTGTTAAAAAATATAAAGAGTTAAAATAGAATTGACATTTTCATAATACGTTAATTTGATAGATGCTTGAAATCATTCAGTACACCAGAAATTAAAGAGAAATACAACGAGAACTCCTAAGGAGATGAGATCTAAGATAGTTCCAACTTAGGGTTCACTAGGCAAAGCGAGACAACTTTCTCTTCTAAGATTCGACCTCATCTTGAATGTTGTTAGGGTCTTGATTGGTTTCTCCTTGATGTTTAATCACATATCATTTTTCCTTATTAAAATGAGCTTAAATGACCAAAAATACATAGGAAATGCATTGTATATGTGTATTTTGTGATTAGTATTGTGCAGATTTCAGATATATCAAAAAGTATAAAACAAAGCCAAAACAGACAAAACCAAGCACGAGATCAGAAGAGGGCAAGAAATCAAAGCCGAAGGCATATTCATTTTTAATGGGCTAACCCGTACCCGTTTAACGGGTCGGGTCAACCCATAAACATTTGAATGTTATCAATACCAAATTATATGCCTAAGTATTATAAGTCCAATACCAATACCAAGTCCAAATACCAAATCCAATAATCTAAATCCATTTCTTGGCCCAAATCCTTAATCCAATCCAGGTCCAAATCCATTTCCCTAAAGTCAAAATGATATATACATGGGTCAAAACTACTATTCATCTATCTCTTTTCCCTCCACCCTGCAACAATTAACTACGGGGTAAATCCCTTTCACTCTATACTCCCATCCCTTCTAGAAGCATAGCCTGACATGCCGCTGGCGATCCTAAAGAACGTGATTGGTTGTTGAGACGTGTAGAGATCCAAGGGCTCAAATGGGAGGATTTTGATTCAAGGGTTGAGATCAAAGGATTGAAGATGCTCCTTGGCCTAGAAGCTTCCTTTTCCTGCTATAAATAGAGAGGAATCACTCACACAGGGAATTATCTAAGGTAGGAGTAGTGTAGCTTATTAGTAGCTTATTAATCTAGCTTATTTTTTTAGTTTATTGTCATTTTAATAATGTAATTTACCTTTAAAAAGCTTGTAATCCTTTCCTTATTAATAAAAGTTCAAATTTTCTTAAGTTGTGTTGAATTAATGTTTTAACTTTTATGCAAATGTGTTTATTAAGTGTTTGAAATTAAGCTAATAAGCTTCATTAAGCTCTTCATTACTCTTAAGCAAGCTCTCATTCAGTTAAGCCTAATAAGCTTAACTGAATAAGGTTTTAATTTCAAAATTACCTTAAAAGTCATAATAAGCTAAATGTGGATGATAAGCCAGAAAGGGATGGGCTTATTGGACTTTACCAGCTTGTTTCTAACAAGTTGGAGCTTGTAGATAAGCTTCTTTGAGCATTTTTTATCCTTGTTTGAGCTAGGATCAAGGTACACTTCCTCTTTTACTTCTTTTCTTCCTTAATTACTATTTTTTCTTAATCTCAACTTATTATCTGCTCATTACTGCTTATTTGTGATTATTCTGTCTAAATTTAGCTTATTATGTTTTGTTATAGCTTAGTCTTAGTTTAAATAAGAGCTTGTGTGATTCTGTCATTTCTCCTAGTTAAATCTGCTTATCCTTGTTGCTAATTAGATAAGTGCTTATTTTCCTAAGATTTGAGCTTATTTGTCATTTAATATCATGTTTGATCATATGCCTTCAATAATACATGGTTGTAAAAGTTTAATTCAGCTTAAAATTGATTCCAAAAAGTTTAAAGGGGTGTTTGGTACAAGCAGTTTAACAGTAGTTAAGACTGCTAGGGTAGCTTTTGAGATTTAAAACAGATTTCATAAGCTCAAAATAAGTCTACATTTTAGTTTCATACGCTCAGGTTAGGATTTGTGTAGATTTGTAGGTTGTTGAATCAAAATTCTCAAATCTGGTAGTCCTTTTTATGTTCTAAACTGTTTATTAGATAGATTTATAAAAACTACTTACGGTGTAGTTTTTGTGTCCAATGTGGTTTCTAAAAGAATTATAGTCCATCTGTTTTTACTCATTAGTCCTTGAAATTTTCTCTTATAGATATTAGCTCAAAACAGTTTAGTCTAGTCAATTAATTGAGTTGTTCTTAAAAGGCAGTTTATGCAGATCAATGGAGGTTTTATTTGAGCTTTTCTTAGTTTAATTTTTGTTAAAATAAGCTCATTAAGGAGTAAGGTTGGTCTTTTTTGAAGTTTTAGTTTTGCCAAAAGTCTGTTTGAGTATTATTTTTAAGCTGCAAAGAAGTCATTATTTTCAAAAAGCCAAATATAGTAGTCTAGTCTGGCATATTCATTATCCTTTTCTAGCTTATTTGCTTAGCTTATGGTCTGAATTTCAACTTATTTGTGTTCTTTAAGTGTTAGTCTTTATCTGTTTTTAGTTTCTAGCTTATGTTAAGAGCTTATGTGTCCTAAAAATTAGCTTAAACTTTGGCCAAAAGCCCTTTCAAAAGTCCTTTAATAGTTGTTTTATATCAATTGTCTTAAAGCTTTTTAGATTTTTCAGCTTATTTTCTTTGCTTATTTTTAGTCCTTAAAGCTTTTTAGGTCTAGGTGACGGTATGTTTTTGCCTATTTAACTTTCTTATTAGCTTATTAGGGACTTGCTAATGCTTTTAAAAGCCAATCAGTTTTAGCTCTTAAAGTCTAAAAAGTCCTAACTATTACTTTCTTTTATGTTTTTTTCTTGCTTAATAATAAGTTTTAGTTTAAGTTCATTTATTAAAAGTTCTTATTTTAGCTTATTCTTTAACTGTTTTAAAAGAAAAAAATGTGTTTTTTTACAAAAAGGAAGGTCACGGGACTTGAACCTGTGACCTCTCCTTCGCAACACCAACACCTAAACCAACTGCGCTCCTGGTACTTTTCTGTTAGTCCCTTGTGATATTAAATACTTATGCACAGTTTAGTTTTTAGGCTCATTTAGCTTATCTAATTTTCACAGCTTATTGGTTTTAGCTTATTGTTTCGTTTTTTTTATAAATCTTAGGAATAGTATCTAGTATTTTTAGGAATTTTCTCAAAAATTTAGGATTAAGTTTGGTATTTTTAATTTCATTTTTTAGTATTATTTAGTTTAATAAATAGTTTTAAATAATTTAAAATTTCAAAAAAAATATCTTTCTATTTTTAAAAAATTAGTTTAAAGCATTTAAGTTTAAATATTTGCATTTTGAGTTTTTAGAGTTTTATTTTATCATTTATTTAAAATAGTTAGTAAAAATATAGTTATTAATTAGCTTTTAATTACCTTAAATGTCGTTAGGTTTTTAAGTTGCCTTAATTCTTAGATTAGCGTGCCTTTATGTGCTTTCCCTTTACGTTTTTAGATTTAGAAACCAAAACCAAAACTTAAATGATAATCAAACTCGATTTACAACATGAACGTAGATTTCCATTCACCTCTCACCGAGGAGAACGATACCCGTGTTGATTACTTATTATTCTTTTCTAAGAATAATTTGTATGATACTTTGCTTATGTATATGTATATATATATATATATATATATATATATATATATATATATATATATATATATATATATATATAGGGTTATTTGTTTGATACGTATCTTAAATGAGAATATCAAATATCTGTAGCATTGGATCCCCAAGTATGATTGGGTTTCGAGTGGTTATCATTCTTAGATTCTACAATCTTAGCTTTTTTACTCAAACCTATATTTTTAATATTTTTGGGTTTCCTGCTATAAACTTTAAGCTCTGTTTTTTGTGTTTCAACTGAGTGGGAAGTGGTTTTCTTAGGAGGCACTACGTTAGCTAAAGTGAACCTAGTTAAAGGGCACAAATTACCAACTATAGTGAAAGTTCTGCCTCTTGGTTTCCACTTAAATCCTACTTCAGTGATTAACATTACCTGTGGTCTCCATCATATCTTCTTTTTTATGTTTCTTTTGCAGATTTAGCAGGCTATTCTCATTTTTCACAAATCAAGAAGACATTATCATTGAACAATCAAACAAAGATTTCTTACAAGTAGCACAAATAGGTTCAGAATTCGCATTTAACAGTGAATCTTAACATTATCATCACAAATAGGTTCAACAACACGATTCTTTTTATTAACTTTCCTAGGTTGGGCTTCTACTTTATTCTTCATGTTCCTACTTGGTGTTTGCGAGATCCTATCATTCCTTTTATTGCTAGTAGGCTTTGATCCGCTTTTACTAGTAGAACACTTCAATCTTGTAGAAGACAACACATGTGTGTTAGAATCTGATGTTTTTGATGACTCTACCTATTTACTGTTGCTTAAGGATGTGAGAGGTTCAGCAAACCTAACTTTCTTGACCTTGTTTTTGGGTGTGACAGCAACCTTTTTAGCACTAAGATTAATCGCATTAGGGCATGTATCTTGAATATATAGAAGTAACTCCTGAATTCGTTGGGCATACTTACAGGAAAAGTCTAACTCTTTATCTAAAGGTTGTTCTACTTTCGCTTGCTCGACTATTTTCTGAAGAATATCAGCTTGTTCTTGAGTGTACGTAAAGTAATTTATGTGAGCTTCCCTATTTTGCAATAACCTAGGAGCCAAAGGTTCTAAATCTAGCTTGAACATTCCTAGAACAATATTGTTGGCAGATGGTATTTGTGCAACAATATCAACAATCTCTTTTCCTTTTAATTTTCGTAAATTGTTTTTCAATGACGTTATCACAAAAACCTTATCTTGAATTTGAGCTTTTAAATCATCATTCTATGCAGATTTTAAGTTCAGTTTATCAACTAGAGACTCACTATGTTCTTTAGAACGAACACGTGTCTGTTTAATTGAGTCAAACTGCTCTTAAAAACCTGTTTAACATAATTAATTTCATTACAAAGACACTCGTTTTCCGAAAGCAATTTTGCCACACTATTCTCTAGTTCCACATTTTTTATCTCTATTTCACAATAATCATACTTGATATTCTCATCCTTGGACTTTTCTCTCATTGATTTTATCATGTCCTTCAACATACAAATGGTATTGTCTTTGTCTTGAAGCTGAGCTTTCAAATCATTATTTTCAAAAAATTCTGGATTTTCAAGAGCATTTTGATTATCACAAGATTCGCATTTTTGAAAAATTTCTTGATTGAGTTGTATTGAGCATTCAAGATAAATACAATCTTTTTCAAGTTGTGAGTAATGGTATGTGCTTAATTACACATACCATTTTCCATTAAAAACGGACTTAAATGACTAAAAACATACCAAAACTATTTCAATCCATATTCACAGTTTCACCAATCAACGACATAAATTCCATCAACAGTTAAAGAACATCTCAGAACAATGATTGTTTTAAGATTAATCAATTTCCAAAAGTAATTCTTTTTTAGCAATTTCCAAACATTGTTTGTCAACTGAAGACGGTCGAAATAACAACGTCCATTTGGTCAAAAACTGTCTTTACTTCCATTATTTCATTTAAAAGATCTCTATCAAACACATTAAAGATGTCTTTTAAAGATTTTAGTATGTTCAAACTCACATTCACCTTCTGTACGAGCATTAGGTGTAGTCCTTATCTTCACCACATTGTCAAACTTGGCAAGGTGGAATTTAAGATTTTTAAGGCTTTCATTCACCACCTTATCTAGGATTCCTCGGAGCTACGATTTTTGACAAGTAATGCATTAGAAGGTAAACTGGTAGGATCGGACATACGCAACCAAAAAGCTTGTTCTGCTGACAATTCTTGTTGTGGAGTAAAACATTTCCCAAAATCTTTAGTTAGTCTATTTAACTTTTCATAATCAATAGGTTTATGAGAAATGTCTTTATTAATAACCTCTAGATCCTTTACTTTTTCAGACATTTTTTATTGACTCTTTTCTTCTAAAATCAATGTTTCCTCATCATTAATTACAGACATAGGAACATGTTTATCAGACATAAGAATACCATCATACAAGGTTGTTTAATATACCCCAATGTAGGAGCTTTCTTAAGGTAAACGGATTTTGATAACCTAGAGCTTGTTTATGTCTAATTATCATTGGGAGTGGGGGGGAAGGCGTGTAGGGCTTAGTTAACATGTGCACTGTTTGAGCAGATTGACCCAATTTAAAAAGAATATTATCAAGTTCCTTTATCTTCTTTTCTAAATCAATTTCGTTTTCCATATATTTATCTTCCTTTTCTTTGGATTCATTTTTGAAAACCGTGAATGTTTGCGATAAACATTCCTTTTCTTTTATTTGTTTTGAAAGATTTTGCTCAAGTGAGTCAACTTGTTCTTTCAGTGCAAGCTTCTCCCTAATCATATCATCCATTTGAGAATCAATCATTTTTCACGATTGTTTAAATCAATATTAAGACGTTGTTCAAAAGTTTTAACTTGTTCTTTACATCTTTCTAGCTCAGCAGTTACTGATTCATTATTCTGTTCCTTATTAGCCTTTTCCTAATTATTTACATGATTAATCATTTGTTCTGACATTTGTTCTATCACAGATAAAACGTTGAATCTTTTGTCCTGATAAATGAGTATCTTAATATTTTGCTTGTTGTGTTCGTGCAATATTGAGAGTAACAGAGAATGATATTGCTATCACTATGAAATCTATTATCTATAAAATCCACAGCTGGTGGTTGTTGTAAGAAAATATATATAATAAAAAAAAGGGGGGGGGGGGGGGGGGGGGGGGGGGGGGGGGGGGGGGGGGGGGGGGGGGGGGGGGGAGGAAAATAAATTCAAAATCCTGCATTGCTTGCACACCTTGATTTACCATATCATTAAGATATGTTTCAAAATGAGGTACCTCTGATATGACGTCAGAACCATAGTTGGAGATGTTGGCCATGAGTACCGCTTGTGCATTCGAGATATCATCACAGTCAAAATCATAAGTATCAAGATCCTCAGTCTGAAAAGCAACATTGTTTGGAATGATTGTCTGAACAGCTTGACCATCTAACCCCTGGGTCTACAAGAAATGCGAGTTGTTTCTTCATCCAAACTTTGTCCAGACTTCTTAACTTCAGCTAACCTTACTTTCTCCTTATACCATGCGCATACCTTGGTCCATAGAGCTGAGTGCATTGTCCAAGCCATATGCCCTCACCTTGACAGTTTATAGCAATTTAACAACCCTTTCCATGTCCGCTTGCAATATTTCCCGAAAGCTAGTACATAACTCTTATACCTATTTACAAGAATAACTTTTGACCTTGTCTCCCTAACTTGTATAACACTTGTGAACTCTTCCATCTGAATAGTGGCTTGTTTCTTAGATTCGAGAAGTTCTGAGTTGATTATTAGTTGAATGGAACCTGAGAAACTACAGCTGTTCGAAAAGCATTGCATTGTTTGAGACAAGCAATTAGATCATCCCCTAGAGAGAATACAAGAATAGCAAAACCTAAGTCCACAAGAGGTGGACTCAGTCCACTGTTGTGTAAAAACATGAGATGATTGATAAGCAATTTATATAAAAAAGAAAAAGAATGGATAAGGATGTGGATGATTCATTTAGACTGAAATGGATATGATGGGCTGAACTGATGAATGATTTGAATTTAGGTTGTAAAGGAGTAATTTGATGATAATGTTGAGTGGGATAAATTGATCATACTGAGATGGTGAAAACTGTTTTTGAATCTGAGGATTGTTATATAAAGACAGATGATGTAAATGTGATGTGTGGCCATCTGCTGAATGCTACAAATGCAAGTGGATCATGATGTGTCACGCATAAGAATGACTTCATGTTGGATTGAGTTCGTGATTCAAGATAATGCATAAACTGATACAAATTGGAGTAGGCAAATCCTTCAGAGCTTGACATTCAGTCATAAATTTGGCGTCATTCTGGTGGAAGACAGTTTAAGAACTTTGTTATTTAACTTGAAATTGCTTAATTTCATGTTGTAGATGTTCATTATCATTAATTAGCTGATAGAAACTCAAGTAATAACTTTTGAAGAGGGGGGGTTTCCCCTTTATGTGAGTAAACTTATCTAATGCATCATATAACATACACTCTCTCTCTGCTTATTCAAAGATGTACCCTTGAATCAGTAATTTGAACTCTCTCCCATAAATCCTTTGAAACTCTAGTGATGATCACAAGTGAATAGATATTAGCTGGTATACCTTGAAGAATGAAATGGAAGCTTTCAATCACTTATCAGCTTGAATATTCTCAGCAGCAGACGATTCAGCAATTTTTTGTTTCTGGTCACATCATTCCTCTTCAACAGTAGCCAAATGATGGACCCATTGTTCAACTGATTCCAAGCACGGTTGTTACAAGATCCCGATCTATCTAGATCTTACGAGTTACAATACTACATAAGAAAAAACAATACAGATCCTACGTAGGATCTTGCTTGCTTAGGATCCTTATAGGATCCTGATCTGACCATAGAATCTTAAGATCTACATACGATCCGATCTACTTCTCT
Source organism: Tanacetum coccineum (assembly GCA_026074375.1). Classification (NCBI taxonomy): domain Eukaryota; kingdom Viridiplantae; phylum Streptophyta; class Magnoliopsida; order Asterales; family Asteraceae; genus Tanacetum; species Tanacetum coccineum. The sequence continues at coordinate 25,054 of BQNB010001224.1, forward strand.
CGAACTACAACTAAAATCTACGAATTAATGGGTTGATGTTTCCAAGATTTAAAAAAACAAATTATCTTCTTAAACATTTATAATTATAATTTATGACAACATTCCTAAAGAAACATTTATATAAATTTTGTGTTTATGATATATAATATTTGTAATTTAGTTATATATAGAAAGACTATTAAGAAAATGGACATTATAGATGGATCTTACGATCCCGATCCTACCGTACTTTCTCAATCTTGCAAGACGAAAACGATCCCTGGGTAGGATCCCGGATTTTGTGACAACTTGTAATTAAGTATCATTCGTCCATGCTCTCTATTTTGCATTAGAGTCCAATCGACAATTCCAAGAATCATACAAGTCCTTTTCTAAATAGGTTGGACGATTGTTAAGGCACCAGAGTGTATCATATACTCAGCAAGATATTCTTTTGTCCAAGTGTAATAACGAATCCATGTATGATTGACGTTAGTTAGATTACGTTGTGTATCGAACGGTGATTAAAGTATTTTGTTGTTTAGTTGGGAGTTGTCATTTAAGTGTGTACGACCTTTGAAAGACAGGGATTTTACAGCTCTTGGATAAAACCGGGAAGACAATTGGAATGTTTCATAGGATTTTACAAATCAAAGATATAAAACCGGATAATTTTACTTTCCAAATTTGAGTTTGAATTGATTCAAGTGGGATTTAATTTTCCTTTTAGAAAGATGTTTAAATCGCCTTCCAAGGACAATTGTTTAATCGTCCTTGAAAGGTATTGTTAAATAATCTTGGCTTGGATCTCGGTTACATCGCCTTCTAAAAGAAAATGCTAAGTCGCCTGGCTGTAAGATTTGTTAAACGCTTGCAAGGAACACTTGTTTAATCGCCCTCTAAAAGAAATTGCTAAATCCGCCTTGTTAAGTGACAGAGTTAATTCCCTTTTCAAAGAATTTTGTTAATTCGCCTTGAACTAAAATTGCTAAATTGCCTTGACCAAAGAAATTGTTAACTCGCCTTGTTCAAGAAGATTGCTAACTCGACTTCATCAAAGAAATTGCTTATTCGCCTTCACCAAAAACAAAACTCAGAATTTTCAAAACACAAAAAGAATCACTTTTGATCGTGTTTACCTAAAATTTCTTGTACAACTAGTATTACTAAGCCTATAGGTACCTTAAAAATGAAAACTTTATGGATTTTAAGCCAAAAAATTTGAAATCAAGATTTGTACTTTTTAAAGCTTTTCAAACACTAAAATGCACAAAAACGTGATGTTTTCTTTGATTCAAAGCATGTACACCTATGTCCAACGATACTAGATAAAATTTACCTATATAAATGATCTTTTAGTGTAAAAAAAAGCTTCGAAAACAAGAAAACAAAAGAAAAAATGGTACGAATAACTAGAAAAAAATGAAACAAAGAAAAGAAAACAAACACAAAACTTAACAAATCACTCCATGGCTCTTGATACCAATTGTAGAATATTCTAGCAATCTATAACACCAAATAACTATAAAGAAATTCTTGAGAGAGAAAGTGGATGGGAGAAAGGTTCTAGTAAGAGAAAGTAAGAAAGAATGAAGGATTAGATTATGTGTGAATGAACCAACCAACCAACCAACACCCTCTCCATGTTTGGAGAGGGTATTTATACATCAATGCTAACTGGCCATGGGCTTTGCTTATGGGCTTTCCATGTGTATTTGGCCCGGTTAGCTTACTTAACATTACATTGGATTAAACTACGAGTTATGACTAACTATATTGGAAGTGACCAATACTTTTCGTGTTTCTAACATATGTCAATGTCTGAAAAGTTAAATAATATGCAAACACTTATAAAATCCAAATTTTCTCCGTGGCACGATAAATGATCTTATTTTCTCGCTTTGATCGCTTGAGGGCAAGCAACAGCTAAGTGTGGAGGGATTTGATAAAGCCAAAATTATACATATTTTCGATGGCGTTATTTCTACATATTTTATCATTTCTAGTGAACTTTCAATACATAATAGTTTGAATTGCTTGCAGGTTAACTTGAAGATATCTCGAGGTCAAACACAACAAAGATCATGTACTTATACGCTAAGGAACACAACATACAAGAAAAGATTAAGAATCAAGCCTAAAAGTGCAAATGTGAGCAGCACTTGCCAATTGTGCACCGAACTTATCCTCAAGTCAAAGGAAATAAAAGAATTATTCAAATTCAACATTAACTCCATAAGTACGACGCATAAAGTATTTTGTGCGCCGCACTTCCCATTTGATGTTTAAGAGTAAATGAAGTCATAAATAAGACTGCATTAATACCCCAAGTACGTTACACAAATACTTTTGTGCGCTGTACTTCTTCAATAAACATTTAATTCCCGTTGCATTTAATCACCAAGTACGCCGCATAATTTACTTTGTACGCCGCACTTCGACCCTCACTCAGCCTATAAATAGAGGACGAATTTCAATCCTTTTCATTCATCCCTTCATCCATTCTTCAACTAATACACACAATTATCCCCCTTATGAAGTCCTAAACACTTTCCAACCATTCTCCAAGCGTAAACACCATATCCTTTAAAGAATCAAGATCAAATCACCAAGAACGACAAAGAACATCATACTAGTTTAGTAAAAGAATGAAGTTTGTTATCGAATCAAGTTATGTTATGAACTCCTTAGCCATGAGAGGCTAAATCTCTCATGACTACTCGGTGATGTTATGATAATGAATAAGTGTTTGGTATGATCATGATCTCTTTAATCTCAAGCTTATGTTGCAACCCTATTATATCTTATCTTGTCGGTTTTGCTTATCAATCTTAGATTATATAATCATATCGGTATAGGTCGAAAGACCCGTTATGATCTATGTGGTTTTAAAGATTTGTCTATGGTCTTTGACGTTTGTGTTGAGAAATCCACTTTCATAAACTGATAAATAAAATAAGCTTTGATATATTAGCAACTGGATTATTTGAGTGACACATTTGGTCTAGTTAACTAAATATAAGTCTTGAGTTAATCAAGTTAATTTGTGAAAACGTTTTCTGACGAGAAATCCTTTTTATAAGTTAAAGGTTCCATTTTCGAGGTCTTAATCATTTCCAACACTTATGAATTATTTTCAACTATCCGAGTAGTCATCTTTATTATCACTGGTAAAACAAAAGTTATTTTCAAAATCTGTTAAAGTCTATTTTCTTTTTGATTATTTGAACACTACTCAAATCCTTGTGGACGACATGGTCTTACCTAAAAAATATTATACTACATACGTGGGTTATACTTTTACCCGTGTGTTTCCCTATAATAAAATTGGTATTTTCAGTCATTATAAATTTATAGCTTTTGAAACACATCAGATTTCATCATTGGACTTACGAGAACTTCAAGTGGGTATTATTTGATCTAGGTCATTGTTGATCGGTTGACCAAGTCGGCATACTTTCTACCAATAAGGACGCTGACAACATGGAGAAGCTTACTCAGCTATACTTGAAAGAAATTGTCTATAGGCATGGAGTACCAATATCAATTATATCAAACAGAGATAGCCGATTTGCATCAGGACTCTGGAGGTCACTTCAGAGAGCCTTAGGTATGAATTTAGATATGAGCACACCTTACCACCCATAAACGGATAGTCAAAGTGAAAGAATGATACAGACATTAGAAGACATATTGAGGGCATGTATGATTGACTTTGGAAGTAGCTGGGATCGACATTTTCTATTAGTCGAATTCTCCTACAACAACAGTTCTCACACAAGCATCAAGGTTGCACCTTTTGAGGCTCTTTATAAACGGAAGTACAGATCATCCGTTTGTTGGAGTGAGGTTGGAGATAGCCAAGTCATGGGTCCTGAAATGATTCGAGAAACAACGAGGAAAATAGTGTAGATCAATAACCATTTGTTAGCTTCCTAGAGTCGATAGAAAAGCTACATAGATGTGTTAATTGTTGCTTCATGATCTATGTTTGTGCGCTGGTTAGTTTCTAGTAAACCATCTTTTATCAGTATCGTTGTAGACACTCTAGGGAAACACGGAGTGCGTAGAAAGGATAAGCCACCGGTAACAGTCTCATACTACCTTGTCCCCTTAATAAGGTTGATCTCTTAAGATATTTCACTGCATTAATGTACACTGAGTGGTCTTGTAATAGTCTTCATACTACCTTACTTGTGTGTTGCCCTAACGGAACATAAAAAGATGGCGGGTTTGTGTAATCCTGTTATCCCAAATACTTAATCCATATCACAACACAATAAGCAAACCCAATAAGCTATAAGAAGCCAAAAATAAGTAGAAGAAAGATAGGAAATGAAATGGTAGAATATTAGATTAGAAGAGAGAGTTTTAGTGAGCTACAAATGAGAGAAAATGTAACCAACAACCTCTCCATGTGTGGAGAGGGTTTCTTTTATTCCCTTAGCCATTTACTTGGCACATGGGCTAACTTAGTGGGTCGGGCTTGGTTTAACTTAGGCTTTGTGCCCGGTACATGGACAATATTAGTTTAAATTCCAAGCCCGTTAATACCCGACTAGCCTATTACATTACAAGACCTAATTGACTTAAAAAGACCGATGACATTCTTGTTTGACTTAATAAAATTAAGGCTAACAATCTCCCCCAATGTTGAGGTCTTCTTTTTTTTTTATTTTTTATTGATCTCCCCAACATTGAAGATATGATGTTTGAGCTTACGCCTTCTTTTGGTCTTGTTTTGTTTATAATGGCTTTGTTCATGTCATTGCCTCGTGATCTTATCTTAGAGGAGCTTTATCTTTTGACTTTGAGTTCTTAGATCTTTATCTTGCATCATCTCCTTACTAGAATCATATTGATTTAAACGTTCTCGAACATCTTATCCATCTTGACCAACATTCTTTGGCTCCATAAACTTGTTAAATTCTTGTTGACATATATGATCAAAAGTTTAACAATCTACACTCTGTATTTGACTTTGAGGCTTTTGATGGTGGGGAAGTTTAGAATCAACGTCTTGATGTTGAATGAAGTTGACTTTGAAAGATTTGATGTATGAGCAAGTGTTTTATGAAGGAGTATAGACTTACAAGAATGAGGTGCTGGGGGTGCGAGGACAGCGGTTTAGCGGTTGCGATGACGAGGGGGGGAGAGCCTGGGAGAGATGAGGGGAGAAGCAAGAGTTAAGTAGATGGGCGAGATTAACTCAATGGTCATATAAACTTAAGGAAGAAATTCTAGAGAGAGAAAGTAGATGGGAGGAAGGTTCTAGTAAGAGAAAGTAAGAAAGAATGAAAGATTAGATTATGTGTGAATGAACCAACCAACCAACCAACACCATCTCCATGTATGGAGAGGGTATTTATACATCAATGCTAACCGGCCATGGGCTTTGCTTATGGGCTTTCCATGTGTCTTTGGCCCGGTTAGCTTACTTAACATTACATTAGATTAAACTACGAGTTATGACTAACTATATTGGAAGTGACCGATACTTTTCGTGTTTCTAACACCAGTTGTTGTGCCAGAATTTAAGTAGGACAATAGTGAAATATAAGAGCGGAGTGCAAGCAGTATATGTTAGCTTATCAATTCACACACAAACACACGAATTTACTTGCAAGTTTAGAGAGAGAGAGAAGTTTTAGAGAGAGAGATAAACAAAAGAAAATGGTTACTTCACTAAAAGGGAAAAATGGAGCAACACCCTCTCCACACTTGGAGAGGCTTTATATAGTTATATACACGGGCTAGCCTTGGGTTTAAGTGGGCTTCCAAGGCTAGGCTTGATCTCTAATGGGCTTAAAGCCCGTAACTAGGCCCAATTAGCATTCTAGAATTCCCAAGAACATATAATAGACTAACACAAGGTTCGGAAGTCTTAATGACCATCACTTCACATATAATAGGTCTAACAATCTCCCCCCTAAGGGGTGGTCATTAAATAAGGCTTCACTTCTTGATTCGTTCTTTAGTCTTGGAACCTTGGTGTCTTAGGAATTCTTTTGAAGTTCTTTTTGCATGCTTGTGATCATAGATCTTGATCTTTAACTTGATATACTTTGTCAAAATACTGATATCGTGGTCTTTGTCCTTGATTTGTCTTGACTGTTGAGATCTCTTAAATCTTTCTCTTTGAATCTTTATGCCGCCTTGCGATCTTGTGTCGTTACCCTCATGCTCCAAGGTCTTAAAGCTTAGCTAACAATCTCCTCAACGATATCTTTTTGAGGAACTGCTAATAAATCAGAGATTTCGGAAGACATTGACACATGTGTTTGAATTGAGCTTTCATCATGTAATTTACTTTGTCCGATTGACATGAGTCTGATGACTCGCCGTAATGTAGGCAGTAACACCGTCCGTCTAATCCTGAAATAATACCCAGTTAGCAATATAAAAATGATTTTGGCTTTGTCATTCCTCTTGAGTTTGGTTGCAAAAGCCTTCAATTACAATCTCCTGGGACCAGGTACATTCAAAGAATCTCCTAGACAGGGTTTCCAACTCAAAGCGTAGGATCTTCTTAACACAAATGTCTTAGAATGACCATGCTTGCTTTTTTCTCATTTGACCAAATTCCTCAAAGCATCACAACACGTAAGAGAAACCATTAGTAACCCATCTTTCTGATTGAGTCATCAATTCATATACTAGACCAAAATCGATATCCAGTTGACACAAGCTTGATTCATTTAGAATCTCACAAGTCACCTACCAAGAGCTTGTTTGATGTTGGCTCAAGAAGGATTTACATCGTCACTGTGAATACTAAAGAGTATCACTCTGATGTTCCTTGCAATTAAAAACAAGGATAATGCATATGGACTCTTTGATACCAAATGTTGTATAATGATGACTACCATTTTGTATATTGGAATTTGTATCCTAGTGAGATTTTTGATAGATTCCGTTGGCTCTAGACTTATAAGTGCAACAGTTGTTATTTGGTAAAACGAGGCTGGAGCGGACTGCCACCTTATCAATATCAACAATTTCGGAACTGAGGAAAGCCAATAGAACGTGTTGATCTCTGTGAAAAATGAAACATAAATCTTTTTGAAAGATTCGGAATGGCTAGGGGGTTGTGAAATGCATCACTGGGTTCCATGATGACCTTTATCTTCATACCAGAATCACTTTGTGATACCTAAAGAATTCTGCATTAACCCGGTCTGCAAGGGATTGTATGGAGGGCTTCTTAATTCTATAAACCCCATTATCCTTACAATTCATTTTCATTCTCGAACCCCTTCAGTGCTTATCGAGACATCATACTAGTACCTTGCTGGGTTAGTTCCAGCACTAGCCCATCTCAGCTGGCACTATTCCCTTATTCTCACTTTACTCCTTTAATTTTCAATCATACATAAGACTTCAACTCTATCTAATGAAGTGTCCTGGGTATGAGTCCCTCCGGTCTGTTCTGGATCATGGAACGAATATACCTAACCTTAACTGCCTTATAACTCCCTGAGAAATAACAGTTGGTCGGTCTTTGAGATATTGCCATGAAGATCCATAAAACCATTTGATGAAAAAAAAACCAATCAACGTGTCTGAGAAATTATTTGAGACACATTGAGTGTTTCCAGAGTTACCAAAAAAGCCCCCCTACACATATGCACCATATTATGAAAGAGTTTTGCACATGCGAGGTTTAGGAACCCACTTATAGAATGAAGATCGTATCCGTTATTAATCCGTATTGATCACATTTTAATCACTATTCTCCCCCTCAAAAATTGCATATGTATTTACAATTTTTGATAATTAGTGAATTAAAACAAGTAATGTCCAATACAACATAGCCTAACAAAGTCTAGGGAGAACAGGAGTGCATGCAGAATGAATCATATTATTATACTTCCCTCTGCATTATAGACATAGATTGAAAACTTAGTGGTGAGTTTGCTGAGCACACAATTTGAAAGAATTTTTTAAATTTCTTTTTGAAAATATCTTGAAAAACTATGCTCAACAGGAAAATATGAGAGATATATCTTATTTACCATCATTTTCCTTAGAACTTCTCTTGAGCAATCAAAACTTTGAATGTTTATATGACTTTGCTCAAGACCGAGAAGATATGAGCTTCCGTTGTTTAGGATAAATTACATAAATGAAACATTTTCCTTTCTTGGGGAAGACCGAGTCCTAAGCTGACATTTACATACAAGTCTAGAGAAAAAGTGAGAGGGACATGTTTTGAAATGCATTTGAAAACTCTCGCATCGAACTTCATTTATTCACCTGTGTTAAATTTAATCAACAATTCTAGTGTCGCAAATGTTATCGATTGCCGAGAGACATGGTCGAGAAGATTCTTTTTGTATTTTTTGAAATTATTTGATTTTTGTATTTTGTTTTTTGATTTTGTATTTTGCTTTTATAGGTTTTATAATTTTATATTTTCTTTTTCTTGGTTTTATATTTTTATATTTTATTTTTCTGATAAGATATATACAAAGAATTATTGTGGTTTTGCAAGACGATCAAGTTCCTGAGGAGATAAACTGTGCATACTAAGGCGACGAACCAAGTATTTGAATCGATCTACTAGAAGAGATTTGGTGAAGATGTCGGCCAGTTGGTAATCCGTCTTGACAAAATATAGTTCAATCGTACCCTTTTCCACGTGTTCCTTTATAAAATGGTAGCGGACAGCGATGTGTTTCGTTCTCGAGTGTTAGACCAGGTTGCAGGATATGGCTATGGCTGATTTCGAATCACAATAGATTGGAATCTTGTTGAAGTGAAAGCCATAATCCGTTAACTGTGTCCGCATCCAAAGGACTTGGGCACAGCAAGCGGATAAAGACACATATTCTGCTTCTACGATTGACAGTGCCGTAAAGTTTTGTTTCTTTGAGGACCAGCTACCTAGCTTTTCGCCTAAGAATTGAGCTCCACCGGAAGTACTCTTGAAGGTGTCTTTACATCCCGCATAATCATCATCTGAAAAACCGGTTAGTTCAAAGCTAGAATCCTTCGTATACCAAAGACCCGTATTAATGGTTCGCCGAAGATAATGAAAGATCCTTTTAACCTCCTTGAGGTGCTTCTCAGTGGGCTTAGCCTGGTACCGAGCACATAAACAAGTAGCATGTACAATGTCCGGTCTACTAGACGTAAGATACATTAGGGCACCAATCATGCTACGATATTTCGTTGCATCGACTGGAGACCCATGTTGATCATAGTCAAGCTTGTCTTTGATCTCCATTGGAGTACCAACGGGATCACAAGATTCCATTCCGTATTTTTTAAGGATTTCTAACACGTATTTGGATTGGTTTATAAATATGCCACAAGGGGATTGGTTAACTTGTAAACCAAGGAAAAACGTCATTTCCCCCATCAATGACATTTCAAAGCGGCTTTTCATGAGGTCAGAAAATAGTTAGGTATACCTAGGGTGTGTAGAACCAAAGATAATATCATCAACATAGACCTATACCACTAAGATGCTTGGATGTTATCGTCGAAGCATCTTATAAACAACGTTGGATCAATTGTGCCTTTGAAGAAGTGATTCTGTAGGAGAAACGTTGACAATTCATCGTACCATGCCCTTGGTGCTTGCTTTAACCCATATAGTGCCTTCTTTAACTTGATGGCTAGAAATGTGTCAGCACGGTGGCTGATCGAAACCTTTAGGTTGACATACTTACACGTCTTCTTTTATTGTTACCATGCATGTATAAAGTTTTATGTCCATTTGAAACCAACGTGAAAAAAACGGGGGGATTTTTTTGTGTGCTGCATTATGCCCAAAAATTTCTGGATAGCTTCCATTCTAGCAACGGAGCGAAGGGATTCTTCAAAATCTATTCCTTCCTTCTTGGCGGTACCCACTCACAATCCAGTCGATTCTTGTTCGGATGCCGTGTTCTCTCATCATGCTTGTTTTTTAATAACCACTTCAACGTAAGTGGTTTTATGTGATCCGGAGGAGGAACTAACACCCATACATCAAGCCTTTTAAACTGAAGAAGCTCTTCTTGCATTGATTCAATCCATGCAGGGTCGGTCATGGCCTCATTGACATTCTTTGGTTCCATAGTGCTCACCGTTAATGCATCATGCACATGTCACCATCAGATTTGATTTGATTCCTTGTCAACACTGGTCGTGAGGGTTCTCCTATCACTTGTTCCAAAGGTTGATCCTTAGTCCATTGATATTCATAAGGGTACGGTTGGTAAAATGTATGCATGTTTGATGGATCCACATATTGGGAAGATGATGATTCAACAACACTTGTGGATGGAGTGGCAAAAGGATTTACAATGTATTGTTAATGAAATAACAATTTAGGAACATTGTCTGCAATTGAAGCAGATGAGGTCTGACCATTTTTTGTTGTGTTCTGAGTGTCAAACATTCTGTGAGGAGCTTGGAATACTGGTTGCTTGAGAGAGTGAATTTGTAGGTGTGGGACAGGTATGCTGTTGTTATAGTTGCCGTGGAGTTTTGAAGAAATGAGTGATTGAGCAGCGGGATAGTTCTTGGAGCAGCTGACGGTTGACCACCTATATGATCATCATACATAGCTTTAAACAGTAAATCCAGTTCACCCTCAGTTGGTTGTTGAGTTGTTATTATTGACGGAGCATAAGGGAGATCGAGTCCTGAACTGATTTGTCCAGAAGTCAAGCTTTGAAGCCCGAGTTTTAAACTGCTTTGTTCAAAAGCCATGTGGTATCAACAGTCAAACTCATATGAAATTGCTAGTAGTTTAGAGAGAGAATGATAAGCTAACATGTGGTATCAAGAACCTATGGTTGTCTTGTGATTGTGTGCTTTGTTCGAGCTTATTTGTGCAAGATTCGTCCTTGTTTTTGTTTATTTTGGTTCGAAAAGTTCTTTTTGAGAAAATCAAGAATCGTGCTTTGTTTGTGGTTAGATTCGAAAGAGGCTTATACTTTTGTGTTCTAATCATGCCATAGTATCTTATTTTGAAGTCCTACAACTTATTTCATCAACTTATTGTGCTTTTTGAGCTTTTTCGAAAGTGTCTTAAACATTTTCTAAGTAGCGAGTTATGGGAGTTTCTTAGTAGCGAGTTGAGTTTCGTCAAGATATTAGTTTTTTTGTTTGCTACAGGTAGAACAGGAAAAACAGGTATGAAAGCGACTCGTGTACTTGCTCGAAAGTGACTTGTTTGGCATTTACTACTTTAGCGAGTTAGGCAGCAAAGCAGCGAGTTAGCGCAACGAGTTAGTGAAGCGAGTTAGCACAGCGAGTTGGTGCAGCGAGTTAGCACAGCGAGTTGGTGCAGTGAGTTAGCATAGCGAGTTAGTACAGCGAGTTGGTGTAGCGAGTCAGCACAACGAGTTGGTGCAGCGAGTTGGTCTAGCGAGTTACAAGTACATTTAAAGAAAAATTCTCAAGATCTAGCGAGTTGTTATGCTGCCCAATTTTTCTCAAAGTAGCGAGTTGTGCACTGAAAACCTGAGGTTGTCTAGCGAGTTACAGGTCGATCCGCGCATCAGGTGGCATGTGACTGAATATGGGAATCTATTACTGTAACCGCCCGAGATTTCGACGTTATGACGATCGCGAATTCTGTCGTCCATAATATTATTTTAATATTTATTATCAAGTATGTAATCACAATCACTTAAATGATCCATACTTATCATTTCACATCACTTTGAGAATGTCGACACAACAAGACATTTATGCAGCCGGTTCTGAAAACTGCCCTCCTATGTTAACAAACGGAGACTATGTTCTATGGTCATCACGTCTTCTCCGTTAGCTAAGAGCAGACCAAATGGAAAGTTAATCTACAACTCCATTATGGATGTCCATATGTCAGATCGAAGAATTTGCCTGATAACCATGTGATCCAGTCTCGTCAAGCTTCATATTCCCCGAATTGTTTCATGATCAATCTGATGATGGAAACTTACGGATGCAAGAAATTAACAAAGGAAGTGATGATCAAGCAATTAAGACCATTCTTCTCGCTCTTATCGAAGACATTTATGCTACTGATAATAGTTGTGAAACTGCTCAAGAAATCTGGTTACGTGTTCAGCAGATGATAAAAGGTTCTGACATTGGAATTCAAGAGAAGAAAGCTAAGTTTTTTAATGAGTGGGAAAGGTTTACTTCCACTAATGGGGAGTCGATTGAGTCTTACTATCATCGTTTCTCAAAACTGACGAATGATTTCAGAGATACAATACTTTCCTGAAAAGATTGCAGTAATCTTCAAGTTCCTAAACAAACGTACAAACCTGAATGGTGTCGAAAATGTTTTCATGGTTCATCATCACAGTCTTGCTTATAGCTGGTTTTCTCTCAGTTATTTGTACTTGCGTACAAAGTACTAATCATAAAGGAGTAGATGAACTTAGTGCTGATTACGACTTGGCATAATATCTCATAGTATCCTTTAGCACTCTTGGCCAATTCAAACTATATTCTTCAAGTATTCTAGTGTTTTACCTGATCTTCCATCAATTCTTGTTTACATGTTTAAATCAACCACTACCCAACAACAAACATCTTTAGCCCTAACAACACAGCATCAACGCCTGATTCTACACTGCAAACACCTGTGCAAATTTCGTCGACCATTATTGACCACGACTGCAGCTTGTGACATGGCTACTTGCACTTGATGGCCTTGGAGTCAATCTAATCTACGTGATACACCTACCAACAAACAAAACCAGAGATTTCATCCAAACCCTCGAAATAGCAGATTGCGCAGAGGGTATGAATTTGGTTTTAAGTAATCAACATGCAGATGTTGGTGGAAATGGGGGAAATCAGGTTAGATAGTATTGTGGGAGAATAACCGGGAATTCAGTTGTTCAGATGCATTCAGAATCCGAGGTGTTCAGAATGTTGGAAATCAGAATGGGGTAATTGTTGTTCTGGGTATAGCTCATCAGAATGGAAATGGTAATGTTGTAGCAGCACGGGCTGAGGGTAATGCAAATGGGAACAATGGTAATCAGATAAGGTGTTACAACTGCAGAGGATTGGGTCATCTCGCTAGGAATTTGCCAAGTCAAGGACCAATGGCGAGGGATGCTGCTTATCTTCAGACTCAGTTGCTGATTGCTCAAAAGGAAGAAGCAGGAATCCGAAATACAAGCTGAAGAGTTTGATTTGATGGCTGCTGCGGAGGATCTAAATGGACGATCTGAGGAGTCAATGCAAATGTATTTTGTTGGCTATATCTACAGCAAGCATTACTTTCGGGTATCCAAACTAACAAAGCTCTAATACCCTCATGTTCGCTTATCCATTTCTCTCTAAAAAACTACTAGCAAATTTCATATGAGTTTACATTGTGAAGGATAAGCTAACAGTATATACATACCAATGTGTGAAAACCATAGAGGGGGCTGAATACTTTTTCCTTTAAAAAATTTTAGATCAAGTTATCTCACTCTTGCCGTCGGTCCCATAATATATGGGGGCCGCCTGGTACCATCAAGGGGCCGCCTATTTAAGGGACCTCCTCCAGAAGAGGTTTTCCAGAGGAGATCTTTGTATAAATCACCAATCAAGTTTGATGCAATATAAGGAAGTGTCGATAGGGATTTACTATTACTAGCGAATATTCTACAATATATCCATAAACTACAATGTTTATACAAAGAGCTAACAACAAACCTGACTAAACACACTTACAACAACAATTCACCACTATCATAAGTAGACAATGCAGTGTAAAAGTAAAGCGATAAATGTAAAGACTAAGTAAAGACGAAGGTAAATGAAAAATGCAAACGATCAGATGATTTATAGTGGTTTGGTAAGGAAGCTCCTCTTTGTCCTACTCCACTCCTCGTGTATCCAACTCGAGAGTTCAATTCACTAATCAACAAAGCTCCCTTTCGGCGGAGGAAAACCTTATACCAATGATTACATTACTTTGTTGGACACTAAGTCTAGATTGTCGAGTCTTATTCGGGTACAACCAAAGGACGTTAAGTTGTATGAACCACATAACAAAAACCTTGTGTTTTATGGCCTAAACACAAAACCACGTCACTTAACATTTATTTTCCTACACTAAGCTAGACGTCGTGTCTAGTAATTTATCTTAGCTAGAACAATCTACCACATTACCAATGTATTTTTTTTAGGCCTAAAATATAACCAACCTACAATCATACCATCCAAACTTTATACATCATTTGGATATAACTCACTACTAAAGATTGGAAAACATGGATTCGATTTTTATGTAACAAATGTTAACAAATTGACTAAACTGGACTATATAATTTCGGATCTTAAAGATGACCGAAGTTTTCTAATACACATGAGGAAGGAGGAATGGATCGAGTTTTGATCACATTTAAACTCGATTAACCAGTTGAATTGATCAAAGTTATTGAGAGATTTAGAAGATCTAAAAGAGAGAAAGAACTAAAAGAAAAATCGTGATAAAGGGTTATAAAAATAATTGGAGGCTAAACCCACTATTTATAGGAGCTCGGATATAACAGTCTGTCAGGAATACGAAGGTCCCCGATATATTAGGGGGCACTGGTATTTAAGGGGGACCGACCTATTTAAGGGACCGCCCTGACATACGCTCCTGTTTTTGTCTTTTTGTGGTGACAAAACTTGTCTTGGTAAAATGTGTAACATGTTTTCGGGGGGAAAAGAAATGATTTTTGAATTTTGGAATAATTACAAACACATAAAACATTTCTTGATAATCAAATATATTTTGTATAATTAAGTTTTGAAAAAATTATTTTGTTACATTTATAAAAATGTAAAGTTTAAGACAAAAACTTATTTCTTTGATCATCCTACAAGTTTAATGCTTGTTTGTACATACCTTATGTGATTTACGTTGGGTGTAAACCAATGTCCGTCTTGATGCATACTTGAGACGTCTAGAGATGTCGATGTATGTATGCATTGATGATTTGTTAATTTACGAGTAAATTGCACTCTTTATGTTAGTATTAAAGTACATGGTTTGTCTTTCCAAAAATAAGAGATAGGATAGATTATTATCAAAATTTTGCACTAACAATCTCCCCCTTTTTGATGATGACAAACTATGTAAACTATAACACATAGTAAAGTTTAAAAGTTACTCGTTTACATTCATTCTCCCCCCTTTGTCGAAGCAAAATTATTATATAGTAATGGTGGAGCATTAAGTTAGAGTTTGAGAAGAAGACATGATAAGAGGGTACGTGCTCCGGGAGGAATGAGAAGAGGGTAGGTGCTCTGAGTATATAGGTTGGAGGTATGAGAAGAAGATATGAGAAATAAAAGTGAAGGTGATTGTATGTTTCTTGGATAGTTTAGAAAAGGTCGTGAGAAGATATCGAGGTAGGCAAGAGAAGAAGGTAGGTACTTTGAGTGTATAGGTTGAAGGAATAAGTAAAAGGTAGGTGATCCAAGTATATTGGTTGGAGGAATGAGAAGACAATATGAGAAATACAGTTGAGGTGGTTTTGTGTTTCTTTGATAATTTAGGAGAGGTTATGATAGATGAGAAGAAGGCATGATAGAATTGTAGGTACTTCGATTATATAAGTAGAAAGTATTAGACGAAACCTGAAGGTTAAAGGTGATTTCAAAGTAGATGAGGTGAAGTATTTGGAGTATGAATAAACCCTTCATCATATTTGACAATCCCCAATCCTATCTTCCTATAAAGGTGAGCTTGCATCAGCATAGTGAGGTCTTCTATCATCAAGGTTAAACTACAATCATTGATATTAAACCACATAGCTCCTAGCTCCCCCTTACTTATTGCATCCTCATGATAATTACATTCCTTGTATATTGACTCTAACAGATCCATGGATCATATAAATTACCATCGATGCTCAAGAAGTTCGATGCAATTTAAATGATTAAAACGCTTGCAAGTGCTCCCCTCGGTGTATGCTCTCCCTTGTTTAGGGCACCAAGGAATCAAGATATTATTGTGCTACAAAAAAGGTGTAGACAAGTGAACAAAATACATATAGCAAAACATTAGCGGGAACTAGACATGCGCACTTCTAGGTTTGATTATTCTAAAAGTATTGACACTTATGAAAGACAAGTTAGAAGCTAGAGCATGCTATTATAATTAAATAAAAAACACAATCTAAATTGATATATATAAAAGGACTCAAGACGTAGGTTTACGGAGAATGATTAGAGCCGCAAATTTTGTTAACGAGAATTGGATTCGTTTATTGATTGACACCAAATTTTACGAGAATAACTTTTTAAAAGTAGACGATTTGACACTTAATATCTTGGCAGAATATGTCATAATATAATATATTTATATATATATATATTTATATATATATATTATATTTATATTTATAATAGTAGGGATCCAGTGAGAGTAAATTAAATCAAGAAGGTGCGGAAGTGACCTAAAACCACATATTTGCGATGCAACGATTACATTAGATCCTTTTTTATTCATCTAGATTGCCACATGTTGTGTTGCGAAAGTTAATTTGTGTGTAGATGGTTTGCAAATGGATTTCATGATTTGGCACATGCAGAGGAGCAAAAAACAGAGGAATCATAAAATCGCATATAAATAAGTATATGACATCTAATTAAAAGCTTAGAAAACACATTAGATGGTTTATAAGGGATCTATGATTTTGAATGCTTTCTAATTTTTTTGAAGTCGGTGCATCTAGGATATGCGGTTAAAGTTACTTTTTTATCATTCTGATTTAAGAAAACTTCTATCTGATCCTAACTTCTATCTCTCTCTTCTCTATATATATATATATATATATTATATATATATATATATATATATATTTATATATATTTATATATTTTATATATACTTACAATCGAATAAAAGTAAAATAAAGACGTGGATGAGTCGATGTGCTCTTGGATGTGAATGAAAATGATTCCATAGAGCCGAAAAGTAGGATAAGGGATGAGTGATACTAAAGAAGGAACGTGTTGATGAGAGGTTGATAGAAAGATTGATATTCTCATTTGGCATTAACAAATGGATGTGCATATTGATCCTATCAAGACAAAAGTGGATGATTAGGAATGTCAAAGTTTGTTTGGTGTTTTCGTTGGTGACAATGTTGAGGACAAAGGTGGGATGTGATATGGAGGTGTTCTTTCATGGTGGAAGATTATTGAGAGACTCAAATAATGTAGTGGACTAATAAACACTTAAAGATTGGAATAGTCTTCTTTTATTCTTCACTTTCCTAGAAGTCGGCGAGTTTGGTAAAGGAGTGACATTTGCATTTTGCAAATTACTTAAATATTTCAGATGAAATAATTAAGTTAGGAGAGATATAGGAGGAATTTTAATAGTAACAAGACTATTAAAAGAGAAGAAACGTTTAGACGTGAGAGGAAACGTTAGAGGAGACAAGACTTATTAGAAGTGAAAAGAAACATTTAGAAGTGAGAAGAAACATCAAAAGTAAAAAAGACAATTAGAAGTGAGAAGATTATTAAGAAAGAGAGGAACCGTTTAGAAGTAAATAGACCATTAGAGGTAAGAAAAGAGGTTTATGAGAAGTAAGGACCAAGATGTGAGGAGATTTATGAGTATGACGATTGTAAGGATTGTATTTGAGAATGAGACGCATTTCATTATGAAATTCACTTGACTATTAACAACATAAGCAATGATGCTTGTGAGTGTTAGGATGTGAGGATGACCCATTAATCTATAGAGAGATATTGGGCATATGTTTGGGTGTAGGAAAGAGGTCAGCTCTTAGCATCAGAAAAGAGAGATGGTGTATTTGTTTAATCGTTTGAAAAGAAATGACATATATCTCAAGCCTGCTACCGGCGGCCCAGATATAGGGCTTGACGAATTTTGTGAAAGGAGTGACATTTTAATTTGCATTTCGCTAATTAAAAATACTTATAGTACTTCGGATGAAGTAGTTAAGTTGCCACGACGCATGGAATAGAGAATAGACTAGAATCGAATCTAGTAGAAAAGAAGAGAAAGATTTATGGAATGTGTTCCATCATTCCTAGACCTAGAAAAAGACAATTTAATGATTTGCGGTTGAGGGGTATAGAAAGAATGTCGACGATGTTATCTTCAGACACAACCTATTTGAATGGTGTTGTTTTTATCTTGAACTTATTTCTGAAGAAATGGTGAGTATCTTATTGTGGTATTCATACGCGATAATAATAATAATTAATATAATAAACATAAATAATAAAAGATGAAAACAAACGAAATAGTAGAGAAAAGAGATTAGCCATCTCTATGGTTGTAGAGGCTGGTTGAGTGAGAAGGAAGAGGTGTGATCGAAAGATAAAGAGTGTTTTCATCAAAGAGAAAGAATGTTTTCTTCGAAGAGAAAGAATGTTTTCGTCGAAGAGAAAGAATGTTTCGTCGAAGGGATAGAATGTTTTCGTTGAAGAGAAAGAATGTGTTCGTCAAAGAGAAAGATGTTTTCGTCGAAGAGCAAATGGAGGAGTTTAACTAATGTACGTTATAATGCTTTGAATAGGGATTTTCATATATGACCGTTAACGTTTGCAATTACAAGTTAAAGATACTTGAATATCTCGGATGAAGTATTTAAGTTGCCAAACCTACTTGGAAGGGTATTAGATTTGCATCTAACTGTTCTGTGACAACGAGTGGTCTTATTTTGGAAGAAAGGGAGTATGGCTGATTAAAGTAATGTGTGAAGGAAGACTCTAGAAGAATTTAGCCCAATTATGACTCTTTTGAAATTTAGATTAGTGTCCCGGACGCGAAGAAAGATATTCTAATGTGAGAAAATATATACATAGATGTATAAGACATATAGATATAAGCATGCAAGTTTATCTAGCAAGACTAACACAATAATCATAAGATTATATGTGTAAGATGTATGGACATCTAAACTTTATTTATCACACATCAAACCTAACATAGTGTAGTCACAATTAACATATATGATTATGTAAGAAACACAAACAACTTGATAATTTTAAATGTAATATCATGTAAAAAACATGTTAGCATTTAGCATTTTAAGGAGCATGTGTTATTTAGATAAACTAATAGATATTTTATCTAAATTGCTAGAAAAAGGCAAATGCTTTTACAACAAACATGCATTCAATAGTTAAGCAAATAAACATTGAGCATTAAGATAAACATAAAAGCATATAATTGCATTACGTGGGAGCATGTTATCATCTTGAACCTTCAAAGCACATATGTGAAATGCAAGTAGTCTAGATTGACTAAGGAGAAACCTAATTTCTACTTGCTTAGTGTGCACTCCTAATGAAATACAAAGTCTATCGATGTAGACTATCATTAGGCATATTTAGGAAGAGGCATTTAATCAAATTAGAGAATGAATATGAGACTATCACTAGTGGTGCTCAATTCAGGCTAAACACGATCATTTTTACGGGTTATACCATGAACCCAACTTCACTCTTGGAAGCAATTCAACCGTTAGGTCAAATTGAATTTCTAGTGCAATAGATTCTCTAATAGTCATTCTATGTTATACAAAATGAATTCCTTATTTGCCTCATTGAACGTGTAGCAAAGATAAAATTTGTTTTATCTTATCCATAAATGGCCTACATGACTCATTTAAATGCTTTAATACTGGTTGCCATAATTTAATTAAAATGTGTGTTTCTAAGGTTAAATGATAGAGCAAACAAGTTGTTGTAGGTTTAAGAGATAATGAGTCATCTAGAACATAGGAATATGCTTAAGAGTGAAAATGTATAATGCTCTATAATGAGAGTGTTCAAAGAATGTACATTTGCATGTCTTTTATGAAAGAAATCCAATTAAGGTTATTTACTCAATTGATTCTTGTGAATGTTTCTTTGTATTAATTATGATGATGATTTACTATAGGTTAGCTTACATGTTATGTTTGAACTTTAAGCAAGAGTTCATATAGAGGAGATGTTTTAAAATCTAATGCATAGGGCGGTTTACTTAACCGACAGATGAATCTAAGACGAAGGATCCATCATCGTGGAGGTGCCAAATTTGGGTAAGGATCATTTTCCCACTATTTGTGTGATTGTGTTGAAATTAAGTTATTAGGAGAAGGCTTATATAAGTTATAGCGGTATTCTTGGTTTGAGTTTTTAGAAATAACATCTCAGACTTGATTATCAAGTTGGAGTAGTACTTATGAGTTTCCTGGATTGGAAAATTCATTAAGTCGTCAACCTATTAGATTGTGTTAAAGTTTAGCACTTGTATAATTTTGACATAGCTAATAAACAAAACATTTGAACAACTTTAGACACAATGAGCATCTTCATTGCAAGTGTGGAATTGCAAATTCAATGACTAATCTTGTTGTCTTGCCAATCAACTTTGTGATTTCATGTAATATTCGAGGATGGTTAAACTTGTAGGACCCAGATATTATCTATGGTCATTTGCAGTGATATTTTATGGATCTAGATAAATCCTAGTCTCGATTTCATGTTCATATTTTTGTAATTAGATTGAATGATGGGATTGATTATCGTTTGAATAATAATCGTCTTCATATTCAAAATCCTTTTACGATCACTTATTGAAAGAAAGCACGATAATGGTTTGTGGAATATGTTCAATTTCTCCTAATTCTAACCTTAGAAGGTTAAAGGTTCTCATTTGGTGAAGAAGAAATATTATGCTTATTTGGTAAAGTAAGATAGAGTTTTGATGAGAAGATAGTTTGAGTTTTGAGTTGTGCTTTTGAATTGTTTGAGCAAAGTTACATTTTTGTGCATTTGCTCATGTTTGACTTTTCAAAAACAACGACTTTACCAATTGCATTGCAAGGTAAATTACTTGAGTATTTCGGATGAAAACATTCAGAGTCTTCTAACTACTTCATTGTGTAATTTTATGCTTATATTTGCTAAATATTTGGAACAGAACTATTGGACAAGTAGACTCAATATGACATCATCTACACAAGAGTAAGTTATGATCCGATGCATATTCTTATCGTCTTAGAAAGGGATGTCGTTATTTTCATATCAATCGAGTGTGATCGAGTATGTAGGTTTAATGATAATATCTCATGTATATTTTGATATAATCTTTAAAGCTAGTAAATAAGAATTCGATCTTTTTGTCCAACTCGAAAAACTTGCATATTAGATTCGATAATATCATCAATCATTAGTATGAAATAATGAGTTGATATATATTCAAAATCTTTCTTGACCCTCACGACCACTCTTTTAAAATAAGACAAATAACGATTTTCATAGTGTGTTCCACTAATCCAAGACTAGTTGTAAGTGTGAGGTTGATGAATAATGACAAGTTAATTTCTTACTTTAAGATTGTCATATATTTTGCGTCATGCGAAAAACTATTTGTTTATTTAGTGCATAGTTTATTGACATTTTATTAGTATATGGATGATTTTTCTAACCATTTTAATACAACACACATCTTTTGTAAAACACTATTTGTTTATAAAAAGAATATAATTATGTGTGTGTGTTAGAACAATGCAAGCACAAGCAAAGTTTAAAAAATATATTTTCTTTTACTTAATTACTAATGTATTAATACAATCTTTTATTTTGTTTAACCAACCTGAGGTCAAACAACGCAAGATGATTGAAAATATTTAGACTTTTGTTGGAAGAGAGATAATGTGTTGGAAATATTTTATGATGGTTTAACATATGATTCTTAGGACATTTATTTGTCCACACTACTTGACAAACTAATTAAACTCTCATTCTACGTGACTTTTATTTCTAAGTAAGTTACTACACTTAAAATGATTTACAAGATGTTTATGTAACACTTGTAAATATAGCGATCTATGCCTATATGTGATGCACAAACAATTTTGCAACTTAGCGCAAGAAATCTAGCGTAATTTCTATTAGGCATAATCTAGAAAACTAGTAGCAAATAAATAGTGTGCATGACATATGTGTTTAGATATCTAAGTAGCTCAATTACAAGTAGCAATGCTCACTTAATAATATCTATTAACAAAATTAAGACACAAGTAAACACACATAATCATCTAGCATACACATAAAGATATTCGTCGTTGTTTTGTGTATTAGATACAACGTTGTATACTTAGCTTGATTTTATTTTAAAATAAAATAATTTCCTCACCATTTCAAAAATTAATCAAGATGAATGTTTTGAAAAGATAAATACACCATTTTTCAAAGATACATCGACTAGAAATGCTTGACTTGAAAGAAAAGGTAAACTACAAGTTTTACATCAAAACAAAACATAAAATTTTGATCGCTATGTAGTATTTTGCATTTCCGAGTAACTTAAGTTTGGAATAAATACTTGGAAGTGTTTCTAAATAAAAGTAGACTCAATTACCTTTAAAATGGCGGGTGGCACGACTTCTACAGACTTACGATTGATTTTATATGAATTTTAAAGTTTGCCAAATTCTGACGAAACAGACAGACGAACCCCCAGATATATTTGGGGGCCATCCTAACATTTAGGGGACCACCACCAGTGACCCAAAGACACGTTTTTTTGTATCCAAAAACACGTTTTAGTATAAAAATAATTTTGTGGCTTAATGTAGGGACGTAGGACTTCAGAAAGTCAGTTTAGCACATGAAATACGTGTTTTAGACATTATTTCTACTCTTATGACTTAGAGGCACTTCCAAGTTCTTTTGAGAAAAATTTCCTTCAAGCTAGTATACGAAGTATATTTAATAACAAAACTAGTACGAATCAAACAACAAAACACTTTTCATATTTAATCCCCCTTCATGGGTAATTTGATACATAGATCGTACTCTATTTTAAAAACCATTTGTTTTGAAAACTAGAGCGACGTGGCTCTGATACCAATTGTGGAAACCGTAGAGGGGGTGAATACGTTTCCTTTAAAAAAATTAAGATCAAAGATTATATCACTCTCTGCCGGCGGTCCCATAAATATATGGGGGCCGCCTAGTACATCAGGGGGCCGCCCTATTTAAAGGGACCGCCTCCAGAAGAGGTTTTCAGACTAGATCATTTGTATCAAATCACCAATCAAGTTTGACGCAATATGAGAAGTGTCGATAATGGATTTACAATTACTAGTGCATATTCTACCAATATATCCACACTCACAATGTTTACTACAAAGAGCTACACAACCATGACTAACACAACATACACAATAATTCACACAATCATAAGCACAATGCAAGTGTAAAAGTAAAGCGATAAATGTAAAGACATAAGTAAAGAGAAAGGTAAAAGAAAATGCAAACCGACACGATGATTTATAGTGGTTCGGTCATGAAGCTCCTCTTCGTCCTACTCCACTCCTCGAGTATCCAACTCGAGAGTTACTTCACTAATCAACAAGCTCCCTTTCGGCGGAGAAAACCTTATACCAATGCTTACCATTTATTTTGCTGCCACTAAGCTAGATGGTCGAGTCTTCTTTGGTACAACGCAAACACCGTTATGTTTTATGGCCCAACATAACAAACCTTGTGTTTTATGGCCTAAACAAATAAACCGCGTCGCTTACATTATTTTTTGACTCTAAGCTAGATGTCGAGTCCTAATCTTAGCTAGAACCAATCTACCTTTGCACACGTTAAGCACTTGCTAACATATGTGGCGATGGCATCTTTCATATTAGGCCACCAATATAGCTTTTTCATGTGTTGGTACATCTTGTCGGAACCGAGATGGATAGAATATTTTGACTTGTAGGATTCGTGCATAATCACGGATCTTAAGTCGCCATAGCAAGGTAACCAACTCCTGCCGTTTAAACATAAAACTCCATCGGCGCGTGGTTCTAACTTTTCCTTGGGTATATCATTTCTGATCATACCGCCTACATCTTCTTTCTCAAGATTCTCTGGTTTCAGGGCTTCGATCTGAGCTTTTAGTATTTTTTTTTTGAGGAGACCCAAGCCAATAGTCATAACTAAGGCTCAAACCCGCAATGGTTCAGTCCGTTCCTTACGGCTTAATGCGTCGGCCACTACGTTTGCCTTCCTCGGATGATAACGGATGTCACAATCGTAATCACTTAGCAATTTTAGCCAACGGCGCTGCCTCATGTTAAGCTCCTTTTGGTCAAGAATGTGTTGTAGACTTTTATGGTCGGTGAACACGGTGCATTTGGTTCCATATAGACTATGTTTCATAGTCTTTAGAGCAAACACCACCAGATTCAATTCTAAATCATGAGTGGATGTATGTTCTTCTCATAGAATTTTTAGTTGTCGAGAACATAGGCAATCACCTTCTCTCTCTGCATCAATACAGCACCTTATACCCTTGTTGTGAATGCGAACATAATAACCACAAAGGTCTTTGCTTCCTTCAGTAATTGCCAGAATTGGCCGCACATACAACAACTCTCTTTATTAACTAAAAAAGCGTTTTCTCTTTCTATCCTTGCCTCCCCAGTCAAACTGATCCTTTCTGAGTAAGCTTTGTTATGGATTTAGCAATCTTTGAAAAATCCCTCAATAAACCTTGATAGTAACCAGCAAACCTAAAAATTGGCGGATCTCTGTCGGTGTCTTAGGAGATGCCCAATCTTTGATAGATTCTATCTTGGCTGGATCCACATGAATACCTCTGCTATCAATGACATGACCGAGAAATTATACCTTCGGAATCTAAAATTCACACTTTGAAAACTTGGCATACAACTTCTCCTTCTTAAGCAATTCTAAAATTGCCTTAAGATGTTCTTCGTGCTCTGTCTTGTCCTTTGAATAAATAAGTATATCATCAATGAAAACGATTACGAACTTATCCAAGTAGGGCTTGCACACTCGGTTTATAAGGTCCATAAATACCACAGGTATGTTTGTTAGTCCGAAGGGCATGACCTAAAACTCGTAATGACCATACCGAGTTTAGAATTCCGTCTTTGGAATGTCTTGTTCTCGTACTCTTAACTGGTGATAACCCGATCTCAAATCTATTTTTGAATAAATGTTGGATCCTTGAAGTTGATCGAATAAATCGTCGATCCTCGAGAGTGGATAACGATTCTTTACTGTTAGCTTATTTAACTCCCTGTAGTCGATGCACATCCTGAATGACCCATCCTTCTTTTTGACGAACAAGACCGGGGCTCCCCAAGGCGAGGAACTAGGTCTTATGAAGCCCTTGTCGGAAAGCTCTTGTAGTTGTTCTGACAATTCCTTCATTTCGGATGGAGCCAATCGGTACGGTGCTCGAGCTACGGGCGCGGCTCCTGGAATTAAGTCGATCTGGAATTCCACTGGTCGAGTTGGAGGAAGACCCGGCAAGTCCTCGGGAAACACTTCAGGAAAATCTCGGACGATTGGTACATCCTTAAGTTGCTTTCCTTCTGACTTGTCCTCCTCTTTCTTGGCGGATATCTGTGCCAAAAAGATCTGACATCCTTTTGCCATGTACTCTTGAGCCTTTGAACATGAGATAATGGTCAACCGAGATTCTCTCCCGTCGTTACTTTCGTTACCACGAAAAATCAAGGTTTCATTCCCATAGGGAACTCGAACAAGTTTCTCATCACACACGATCACGGCGTGACACCTTCTTAACCAATCCATGCCGATAATAACGTCAAAACTACCCAGTTCTACGGGCATTAGGTCTATGTTGAACGGATGGTTTAAGAAATTTAAAGTGCAACCCCGTATAATAGTGTCTATCCCGACTATCTTCCCATCAGCTAATTCGACATCATAACTATTTTCTAATGGAGTTGGGGCGATGTTAATCAGGGAACTAAACGCAGTAGACATAAAGCTTCTTCAGTACAATGTCCAAATTAAGATAGATCATACGTTGTTAAGAGGAACGTACCCGTGATGACATTGGAGTCTGGGTCCCTCGATGCATTTCCTTTCTTTTCCGCATTCCCAACTGCATACACCCAGCCTTGTGTACTCCTATTTCCCCCATTATTATTCTTCAACTTGGGATAATCTCTCTTGAAATGTCCTGGAGCTCCACATTCAAAACAACCATTCCCTTTGGGATTTGCCTCATTGCCCTTCTGAGTATTAGCAACATTTGTGTTGCCAGAACTCCTGCAGTCGCGGGCAAAGTGCCCTACCTTGTTGCACTTGTGGCACTTCTGAGTACACGGGCCATTGTGGTGAAAATGGCACTTGGTGCACTTGGGCAAAGATCCACCGTATGGCTTCTTTTCACCCGACCCCATATTGTAGACCTTGGCAACATTCTGTCTCTTGAAGGGTTGTTGTTGATGACCATGGTTGTTTCTGGATGAATCATCAGCCTTCCTTTTGTTGTCAGTTTGCCTTTCCGCATAGGTACGGAGTTTCTGATCCATCAAGTCGTTGGCCAACTCAATAGTCTCATCCAACGTCTTGGGTCTGGCAGACTTGACATTTCCATAAATGTTATCAGGAAGTCCACTGATGTACTTGTCAACCTTCTCAGTTTCATTAGCAACAAACTTGGTACATATCAGGGTTAGCTCTTGGAAACGTTCAGTGTATGTTGGAACATCGTTCCCTTTGACCTTTAGGTTCCACAACTCGATTTCTAGTTTCTTGACTTCACCCTGCGGACAATACTTATCCGTCATCTTCTTCTTGAGTACTTCCCAAGTCATTGAATATGCATCAGGACCTAAGGTTCTTATCTGACTATTCCACCAAGTCAAAGCAGCACCTAACAGAGTGCAGGTGGCAAACTTAACCTGATTTTCAATAGCACAACCACTGATATTGAAGACTGACTCCATCTTTTCAATCCACCTGGTTAAACCGACTACGATTAATTAAGAAATCGATTTTAAAATAAACCAGACATTAATTTCATTAAAGATGGCTAATACCCGAGAGGTATTAGCCACAACATTGATAATTATACAAACGAAATCAAACAATTAAAAATCGAAATGAGTATCGAGAATAAAAATTAAGCGGATGTCTCTATGGATTCATGATCAATAATGACTTTGTGTAGCTCTTCCATTCTCTTCAGAAAATCGTCTTTTATGAGTATGGTATAATGATGACATCAAATACATTATTTTATAGCATCATTTATCCCATGTTATTAACCCATTTTGTATAGTTATTGCAAAGAATTGTTACTTAATCGTTTATATTTGAGAATTGCAGTAATTATGAAGTAATTGGTGAAAGATAGCAAAAGGCGCACATTCTGGAGCTTAAATGAAGATATTTTGAAGATTACTATTCTGAAGACCAATACGTCGTATTCATCAAGGAAGATACGGTGTATCCGTGCCTGCACTCACAAAAGACCACAGAGGAATAAGCCCAATATGCCGTATCCAGAGAGACTCAATACGCCGTATTCAAGATATAGTATTTGAATATTCTGGAAGATATCAAGCGTGGTCCCTACTCTAAGAAATCCCCAATACGCCGTATCCAACACTTGGATACGCCGTATCCAACCGACTTCCAGACCTTATAAATAGAAAACTTAAAAACGAGTTTTAAGGGTGCTAAATCATATTCTCGATACCTAAACCATAAAAGTCAATTTTCAGAGGAGAAAAAGAGCAGAAGAGGTTGAGCAACATTATCAATTCCATAGGAGACAACGTGTAATTCCATATACTTTAGTAATCGTTCAGTTTTTGGTATCATTCGTTAACTCGGTTAGTTTACCTTGGCTAAATAATTGCTCTTGTATTTATTATGACGTTTGAAGGCTAATACCTTCGGGTATTAGCCATTATTATGAAGATCTGAATGTTTGGTATTTGTTTATCTCGATTTCTTGATTTATCGTTGAATGCTTGTTTATGTTTATCAATTTATACTTGTTTACGCGCTTTTGTATGCGACCTATCATTCAACTGGATCTAGTGAAGCGGACCAAGTAGATCTAGAGTCTGGGATAGCTCTCCATATAGTGATTTATACATCTAGAATTATAGGATCACAAATATTGTCCTTCTAAATCTGTGTCTAGGATACGCTTCAGGCTTAACTAGTTAATTGGATATTGCCAATGGTTTATTGATCGTGTTGACTAGCAGGTGACCTAGATAATTCAACAAGTGACTATCTGATTTCATTGGATAGTTGGACAAGTGGACTACTAGTGTATAAACTACCATTAAGCGGTAAGTGGGTAAAGTCTCTATGAGCTAGGGTTTAACAAGATCACCATTGCTTTAATCCCTAAGATAGATTATAATCAGCAAATAAGGATGCTTTATGCGGATGCTTTAATTGTGACAGAATTAATATGTCTGGGTCTTAGGATGATGTAACGCCTAAGTCTTAAGAATGATATGCCACCTCGAGAGAAGAAAAATCATTGCACTTAATAAACAAACCAACTTTCTAATCGGATTAATAATGGTTAATACAGTTTTCTTATATTTAGCTCGACCTCTCTTTTATCTTTTGTTCGCGTAGGTTAAAGGGCCTTGAATAGATTGTAGTCATCAACCAAACCGTGCCAGTCTCTCAGGCTGAATACCCTCTTTTCCCGTTAGAATTAGGATTAAGACTGACATAGGTTTAGAATAGGATAAAATTAACATAGATAAGATAACCAAGATATTAATTAAATTGATAGATTTAACCTCGCTTCAAGTGTTCGACACCCTACTTACCACGAAACTACTACCGATCGGGTACACTACCCATTAAAGTGTTGTTTTTGGTTTAGTCGGCAAAATATAAATTTAAAACTTGAATCAATAAAATATACACCACACAACGACACATCAAGTTTTTGGCGCCGTTTCGGAGAGTAAAAACTAATCTTGATTATTTGATATTTTGGTTTTTAACATTAGATTAGATCTAACCCTTAGGAGTAGTGTAATTTAGATAAAAAAAAATAAAAAAAAAAAAAAAAAAAAAAAAAAAAAAAAAAAAGTGTACATTCTTGTATATTTCTGTAATCTTTATATATTTGTCTTTAATTGTTTGGTTGTATATATTTGTGTTTAATTGTTTGCGTATTTAATTATTTCTCTTAATACATTGTTCTGGTTGATAGCTGAATACGACGTATCCACTTCCATCGGATATGGCGTATCCAACTTTCTGTCCAATACATCGTATTCATTCAACTAATTAATACGGCGTATCCACTTCTATTGGTACGGCGTATCGATCATCTAGAATAGAAATGGGAATCTTAGTTTTCCTATTTTGATTTTCGTGCCAATTTTTTTTCTATCTTCAGAACAAATCCTATTGATTGTTTATCCCTTGTTACAGGTAGTGCATGACAAGGAGTTTAACTAACGAACTATTCACACCTTACAAAGAACCTGAACGAGAATTTCGATCATCAAGGAGACACTTCAAGACTCTAAGTCTTGACGAATTGAGATCGCCTGATTTCAATCTACTTTCTAACCAAGAATACTCGGAGGAAGAAGAAGCGGAAGCAATGGCGAAAACCATGGAGCAATACATGAGCCAGACCCGCATGGACTATGGATCGGGAGTCGCTAGGCCTAAAATTGATAACAAAGATCAATTTGAACTGAAAGGCCAATTTCTTAAGGAGCTTCGAGAAAACACGTTTAGCGGTTCGGATAATGAGGATGTGAACGAACACATTGAGAAAGTTCTCGAAATTGTTGATTTATTCCATGTTCCTAACATCACTGAGGATCAACTAATGCTCTGAGTCTTCCCTATATCCTTAACTGGAGCCGCAAGTCATTGGCTAAGAAACGAACCAACTGGTTCAATCAAAACTTAGGAAGATCTTAAAACTAAGTTTTTGAACAAATATTGCCCACCTGGTCGAACTGCGAAGAAAATGGAGGAAATCAACAACTTTCAGCAAGAGCCAGATGAAACCCTTTATCAAGCATGAGAGCGCTTTAAAGAACTCTTGATAAAGTGTCCTCAACACTATTTGACTGAGATGCAGGAGGTAATTTTGTTCTACAATGGGTTGGATGTTCCAACACGACAGATTCTTGACTCAAGAGGTGCCGTTCCAACTAAGACAGCTGAAGATGCTAAAAAGGCCATCCAAGAAATGGCATAATACTCTCAAAAATTGAATAATGGAACATCTAGAGGAAGAAGTACTGAGACTTCTGACAGACTGGCTGCTATACAAGCACAACTGAACAATCTATTGAAGAGAGATCAAGAAAGAAAGGAACAAGTTTATTTTGTTCAAGTAGCAATGTGAACAATGAAAAAAGATACCATTACACCAAAGATTCCCACTAAAAAGAAGAAGGAAACCCTAGAAGAAGCTTACTACGTGTAATTTGGTGGACCTTTTCAAGGTGGGGGATATAGAGCAACAGCTCCAGGGTACTATCAAAGGAACAACGCAAATCCTTCGTACCAAGAGCGAAGGAAATCTATGGAAGACACCCTGAGCAAATTCATGAGTGAATCAGCGAAGAGACACGAAGAAAATTCCAATTTGATCAAAGAAATCCGAGCTACGACAAATGCTGCCATAAGGAACCAAGGAGCATCAATCAAAACTTTAGAAATTCAAATCGGGCAAATGAGCAAGGTACTACAAGAAAGAGGATTTAGAAGCCTACCAAGCCCAACTGAAACGAACCCGAGAGATCAAGTCAAGTCGATCTCTACTACTGTTGAAGCTGATTCATACTCGATATGGCATATTGGATCATCCCAATACGCCGTATCCACTGGACAGAACAGTAAACTGTTATACAAGTCAAGACAAATGACGATTCCTTTTCTAAGTCGTTTGGATAATCATTACTGTGAAAAAGAAGTAGGGATC
The DNA here is from genome assembly GCA_026074375.1 of Tanacetum coccineum. Lineage (NCBI taxonomy): Eukaryota > Viridiplantae > Streptophyta > Magnoliopsida > Asterales > Asteraceae > Tanacetum > Tanacetum coccineum. Next base: position 55,724 of record BQNB010001224.1, read on the forward strand.
TATGGACCAAAATTCACGGAAGCTTATGGAGCTTGACATATCAATAACACCATACCCCGAAAGGAGAAAGACCCAGGGAGTTTCACTTTACCTTTCTATATTAATAATGTTTGTTTTGACAATGCCCTAATTGACTTAGGAGCTAGCGTTAGTGTAATGCCTCTATTGACCTACCTTAACTTAGGATTAGGCGAATTAGCTCATACCAGGTTGACAATGGAATTAGCAGACATGACTGTGAAATATCTAAAAGGAATAGCTGAAAACGTACTAGTAGGAATTGGTAAATTTACTTTCCCAATAGAATTTATAATTCTTAATATGCCCGAGGATATCAAAGTGCCCTTGATCCTCAGAAGACCAATTTTGTCTACCTCTCGTGCTAAGATTGATGTTTATAAAAGAAAGATTACTTTAAGGGTCGAGGAAGAAAGGATTGTTTTCTCAAGTGTTAAACCTGCTAATTGTTTAATTAAGAGGGTATACATGCTAAGTTTGAGAGAAAGAATGGAACTTGATTTTGAAGCTAGGCTAATGAGAGAGACTTTGGTGTTAAATAGATCATTAGATCCTTTCGTGGAAGATTACATTGAATTAAATGATCTAAATGAACCGTTTGAGTTTAGAAGAAATCAAGGTGATGATTTAATGCCTACCATTAGAAGGTAGGTACTTTAGAGAATTTAGAACATGGATGGATAACTTGATACAAATAGATGATTTAACCCAGTTATTATGACTCTGATAAGAAGATCCATATAGATTGTGCTCACAATTTAAAGTTTTCATGCATGATAGGATTTGAATTTACTCATGCTAACTTTTTCCCATTATTGTATGTCAATATAATGTCAAAAAAGTTTTATAATTCAATAATGAAAGATAAAATGGTATATAAAAGGGATAATGTTGTAGGACCTAATGAATGGTGCCTATTTTTGTTGGAACCTTTTCTCGTTTGTCTGACTTTCAGTATGGGAGGATATGGGATGCTTATCGAGAAGAAGGAAATGTGGCCGATGTTATTTTTGGCGAACCATTCTTAAGAACGTTGGAATTAAAACAAAACGGTTCAAAGGGATAATTACCCTTTACAAAAGTGATGATGAAGTAACTTACCAAATGGTGCGATCACATCCGAGGTTTAAAACCACACTAATAAGCAATGCAACAAAATCCCACCATTACAGAAGGTAAGTGAAATATGAAAAGAATGGAATTCATCGCATACATACAAAAGTTTAAGGTTTTACAAAGGAGTGTTGAATCTAGGATCCATAACATTCGAATTCGAAACGGAGAAAGGCTCCACACGCGAGCACATTAGCGTAGCATGAGATGAAAAAAAAGCGAAGCTGAAAGGAAAGTCCCACCCCCCCCCTAAACTAAAGACTTGACTATAAAAAAAAGTGCTTCCCGGGGAGACAAACCCGCACACCCCAAACCCCGACCACCACCCAAGTCCCCTCCACCCCCCCCCCCCCCATACCCTCCCCCTCCACCCCCACTCGCCCCCCCCCGCACCGAGAAAAAATTAATATAAAAAAAAAGTTAAAAAAGAAAAAAAATATATACAAAAAAAAAACGAAAAAATATAGAAGCGACAAATAATGACACAATAAACAAACAAAAAAGAAAATAACAAAACAAAAATCCAAAAACCGAGAACGGAAGAAAAAAAACCGGATAAAAAAACCACAAACAAAAAACCAAAAACACAAAAAAAAACCCGCACCCCCTCCCCCCCAACATCCAACAAACAACAAAGAAAAAAATGAAAAAAAAAAAACCGAAACAAAGCAAAATACAAAAAAAGTACAACTACCAACCCTCCCGCAACCCCCCTCCGGACCACACCCCCCTCGCCCCCCACCCCACCCGCCACCAAACCCACCCCACCCCAAACACTACCACACCCCCCCCGCGCACAACCCACCACCACCACCCCCCTCCCAAACCCCACCCCCACCACGCCCACGGACCCCCCACCTCCCCCCCTCTCCCCCCGACCCCACCCCTCCCCCCCCACCAACCGCCCACCCCACCACCCACCCCCAACCCCCCCCCACCACCCCCAAAAAACCCCCACCCCCCCCCCAAACCCCCCCCACCTCACCCCCCCCCACTCCCCAACCCCCCACCACCCGTCCCTCCCCCATCCACCCCCCCCCAGCAATTAACAAAAAAAATAAAACCATAAAGAAATCAAACACAGACAACAAACACGGACAGACTAAACAGTCCCGAATACCAACATCACAAGATCAGACCTAATACCCTGCTACTCCCCAACCCACCCGCCCCCCCCCCACCCCCGCACCCCCCCCCCGACACCTCCACCCGCCCAAACCACAAACTAACCTTCCACCCACCTCCCACCCACCCCCTCACACCCGCCGCCCCCCGCCCCCACCCACCCGCCGCCCCGCACAACCCCCCCCGCCCACCCTCGCACCGCCTCCTCCCCCCCCCCCATCCCCCCCACCACCGCCAAACTCCACTGCCCCCTACCGAACGGAACATCATCCAACAAACCCTAAAAACACTCCTCCAACTAAACACGAACCCAAAAACCCGCCACCCCACATCCCACACCATACCAAAAAATAAAGCCCCTCAACTCCGGACCCAATAACAACCCTTCCACCCAGTAACATCCACCCGGACCGCCCCCTGCCCACCCTGCCCCCGCCCCACAGCCCGCCCCCCTCCAACCCCCCGCCGGCCCCCGCCACTCCCCCCACCACCACACGAAACCCCACCCGCCCCCACCCCCACCCCACCCCCGCAACCCCCCCGACTGCAGCCCCACCCTCCTCAACCACCCCCAACCCCCCCACCCCACCTCCATAATAAAAACCAAAAAACCAATAATAAAAGACCAACAAAACAAAAGCTAAAAAAAAGGCAAAGAACAAAAATAGAAAACACAGATCCTCAACAAAAAAAAACCCAATAAACAATAATTAAATAAATAAATAATACAAGACCAAAAAAAAAAACTAAAAGAAATACAAGAAGAACCCAATTGTTTATTATTTAATCGAGTCTGTCTATCCAGACATCAATACGCGTATTCGCTCCATACCATCTGGGTTATTGATTGAGTCTGGACGATTAACGGTCTTTTATTTTTATTCACGTTAAAAACATTCTGTCATTCTTGAATATGGCTTTTCACATAACCTGATACGCCGTATTCACCAAAACTGACCCGTATTTTGTTTAGTTTAGTTTTAAATTAACCGTAGGTAACAAGATAGGAATGCACTTATTTTTCTTACATTCTATACAGGACCTCGTGAAAGAAATATCGACGAAGTTGGTAGAATGCATATTTTTTGGAATTCTATGTGTGTGATGTTCGTGCTAGGATTTAGACACTTTTCCAACACACAATCTTGCTCATAAACGCAACTTGGAGAATCTACCGAGCAAATATCAGGAGAGTTTCTCATTATAATTCTTTTTTAAATTCCCGTATTTAATGTTTTATATATACAACGAGGACGTTGTATTATTCAAGTAGGGGGGTGGAATTAGAATGTTTATGTAACACCCCACTAATGCAGAAACATAGAGTGCGATAGCTCAAGGCACAAGTATATGGCAATAGTACAATACCATAAATTAATTTGAAAGAAACAGTACAATAATACCATAATTGTCTTCGCCGAACATTGGCGTTTAAAACATAAGTTTAAAGTTCACAAAAGCTTCGTCTTGACATTTCAAAGTTTAAAAGAGACGACACGATAAGACCATGATGCAATGCCTTCATAAGAAAACTACTAACGATCATCTGAAATGCATGAGAAAACGGGTCAACTATGAAAATAGTTGGTGAGTACACGGGTTTATAAAAATATAGTAAAAACCTATTTATAAATAAGTCATCATGGCAAGAGTCCTGTGAATCTATCCTATTACAAGTCCCGCCCATACAAAACTTGTAATAAATACACATTCACCTACACTTTCATGATAAAGAACAAGTCCCAAAATATAGTTTATAAAAGAAGACATCATGGCCAGAGTCATATGAATTTATCTCAACATAAGTCCCGCCCATACAAGACTTGTATCGTATAAATTCACAAACAATTCCCATAATATACAGATATGCCCAATAATAGAAAGTCTAAATGTTCAAAGTCACATGGTTAACATTAAAATAAATGCCAGTAATATATCACATGCAAAACTATATGTCAAAGCACCAAATGAACGACTGCCCCATATATAAAATATTATGCAAAATCCTGTATATGGGAAACCGAAGGTGGCCGACCCTCTAAACGCTATCCATAATATTTACACTCCAGAACAGCGGAGCGCAACAAGTACGTATAAGTTGGGATCTGAACAACGACCCAAAGGGGGATTTAGACATGTGAGGGGAAAGAACAGGATCCCACACATTATATCCATGCACCTTACGTATTCACACAGAATACACAAAGTCTCGTTTTAATAAAAGTCACACGTATTAGAAATATAATACGTGAAGTTTAATATTAACCAAGTCTTACATATTATAAAAATAATATGCGAAGTCCAACAATGTACAATTCATACGTATATCATAAGATAATACGCAAAGTCTCAATATGGCAATTGACGTACTTAAAAATCAATTCATAGCATGTAATAAGTCCCAAAATAAAGAGTAGTAAAACGGGGATCTTGCGAATACTCAAAAGCGCTTATCAAGTTCAAAAGTAGTTCAAGTTGTGCAATATAGTTTAAAATGTCCAAAAATGTCTAATATAGCTCAAAAGTCCAAATAGTCCAATAAGTCCAAAAAGTTCAATATAGTCCAAAATGCTCAATAATGTCCAAAGTAGTTCAATAAGTCACGCGCATATAAAATAATTCGCAAAGTACGTTCAAATATTTCATAATCAATAATATTCATGCAATTCGCCCCCAAAACGTATAAAACATTTAAAAAGAGGGACCGTGAACTCACCTTAAATCCAAGCCTCACTATAAGTAATGAATAATCTTGGTGGAAACAACCTACATGTTTAGTGATTTTTAATAATAAGTAAATCTCTACATACTTGTAACTACTAGCTTGTATTATATGTCCCAGGTTAGTCTTTCGTCAAAGTCCAATATATTGTCTATGACGGGTGATTCGACACCGTAAATATATATAATATATAACAAAATATAAAATATATATCTAAGTGTAAAAACCAACAATCAATGATACCGAGAAGTAGTATAGAAGCTTTCCCGGTCGTTAATCCCCAACGAGGCTGGAAAGGTAAATCGATACGATCGAGATTATGATTTGAAGGAAGGACTTGGTTTGGGAAAGTTGAAAAAGTCAAATTAGATAATAACGGACTAAAACGTTTTAAAAAACCTAAAAAGATGGAATAACAAGAAAACAAAGCCCGAATCCCGAACAAAAGGGAAAACCTAAAAAACTTTAAAAATAACCCTACGAAGAAAGTTTTACTTCTAAACTACTCTAGGGATCAAATAACGAAGAATGAAAAAGACTAGACCGAAAACGGAGTTCGTTTGACCCAAAAACGAGTCAAAACAAAATCCCGTACCCGGACCGTGCTTTAAACGATGAAAAGTTATAAAAATGACCCTATGAAAAATTTTATATTTTTCCTACAAACTAGATGACAAAAGAAAATTTTATAAAAAAGCAAAATATTTTTTTGATAATTTTTATATTTATTATGAATTAAATAAACTTTTAACTAAATTAAATTATAAAAAATACTAAACCTTATCTAAAAATTCTGAAAATTTTTCTAAAAATACTAGACACTGAAATAGTCCTACGAAAAATAAGAGACTACAAGCTTGCTTGAGAAATAAGCCCGTAATAAGCTGTTTCAGCTTATTAAGCTTAAAGGGCAAAACCCCTTTAAATACCACTGCCCTTGAGTCTATAACGAAAAAGACCCAAGGGCGCAGTGGTAGAGTGTGTATGGAAAGGGGGATGTATCGAGAGGTCTCGGGTTCGAGTCTTGCTCACCCGGACTTCTTGTCTTCCCCTTTTTTTTTTTTTGAAAACTCAAAGAAGCAAAGTTGTTAAGCTCGTGGGGCTTAACAACTTATGAAAAACAAAGAATAACTTAAAAATAAGCTATAAACTTTACAGAATGCTTAAAAAAGACTTAAACTAAGAAAAAAAAGCAAGTCCTTTGGACTTAGTCGAATAAGCTAGACAAAACAAACATAAGCTAAGGGTCTATACAAATTAAATAAACTAAAAGGACAGTGAAAAAGCACACTAAATAACTGTGGAAACTTATTATGACAAGAAAATCTTAAATAAAGCTTAAAGGAGGCTAAAAATGCCTTAAAGCAAGACAAATAATCAGAAAAGGAAAACAACTAAAACTATTAACTTAACCTGAAAAGCTTCTAGGAAACAGTTTTTGAGCTTATGAAATAAGCTCAATAAGCCAAAGTGTGGCTTAAACCCACAACAGTACTAACTTGGAGGTTAGTACTGTTGGTGAAAATAAGAGGCTAAAAAGCTCATAAAGCACAAGGAAGGGAATAAGCACACATAGCTTATCAAACCTACAAATTAAGCAGAAAGGACACATTGAGCTTATACAATAAGCGCAATAAGCCGAATAAGAAAAATAAGCAGTCTCTCAGCTAGAAGGGAATCACACACATCAAATGCAAGGTTTGGACTCAAAAATAAGCCATCAAATAAGCTCTTCAAGGTCTGAAACTTTGAGGGCTTATACAAGGTCCTATAAGCTTTTAAAATAAGCCAAAAACTTGGGCTTAAGTGTGCTTAATGGCTGAGAACAATAGGCCTAAAGTTCCCCCTTTGCACCAGGGGAGCTTTAAGGCAATCTCAAGGGCTTATTGATCAGCTTATTTTAAGCTGTCAAATAAGACCAAAAAGACAAAGAAGCTCAAACAGATTAGTGCTTATAGCTCGCAGCTTGTCACCAATTTGAGCTTTAGAAAATCAATTGTACTTGCTATATTTTTTATAAGTGAAAAAGGACCTTTTGGTTTTTTAGAAACTGTGACCAAAATGGTTGTGGGTAATTTGACTCACAAAGTCAAAAGGACAAAGGGTTTGTGACAGCCCTCTTTTAACACACAAATCACACACTTTTTGATGTACAAACTCAAACCACAAGTGCTTAATCAAATAAGCACTTGTGGGTTACTTAAAATTTTCACAGTTTCAAAGAAGGTTTTTTATACCTTTGAAAAACAATTTTCCAACTAAAAATGTTTTAAAAACAGCTTAAAAGTAACTTAAAACTTGTGCTTAAATTGACCAAGTAACCATAACCCATGCCAAAAACCCTTTTTGACCCGTTTTAAAGTTATCCCAAACACCCCTTTACTTAAAAACTGTCAAACCAAAGTGGGATTAAAATCCATGTTTAAGCTAAAACTTAAAAAACCTTTTATCTACTTCTACTTATTTTGACCTATTTAAACTATTTTAAAACTAAAAGTTCCTAGCTATTAACGAAAAATAATCCTATATTCTCAGCTAGCTTATTACACTAACTTGGCAGTTTTAAGTTGTAAACTAAGATTAAATAAACTTTATTCCATGAAAACTTAAGACATCTAAACAACAAGTCTAAACAAACATATTTGCACAGATTTGAACAGGAAATAAGCTAATGTTTTAAGTTAAAATTAAGCTAAAATGAAGTTTAGGAAATGAAACCTTGGATTTTGTTGTCTCAGAACCAAGGCCACTCTTTCTGAGTGAGTGGCCTAAAAAGCCTGTCCTAATGGCTCCCTAGCCTCTAAACCTGAGCTTAAAAGCTCAATAAGCTCTTGGGAGCTTATACCTCAATAGCTTCCAAAATGCACTCAAATGGACAGGAGAACTTAATGAAACAGTATGAAAGCTTATGAAGATTTAATTGCTTAAAAGGAAACTTGAAACAGAAATTCGAAGCTGGAAATGAAGGTATCTTGTATTAAAATGAGATGAGGTACAAAGCTTTGAAAGTAAATGACAGAATTTAAATTAAGTACAATAAGCTGAAATTTAAAGTAATAAGCTAAAACTACTCCTACATAAAAACTAACTCCTCTACTGTTCATCTTTCTTTCTCTTTTATAGATGTCCCGGGTCTTCTTGTTGTGCTTCTTGTGTTTGTGTTGTGAGAGGAAAACACAAAAGCAATCCAAGCCTTCCATTTTTTTCTTGGTTTCCATGCCCTTGATCTTGAGCCATTGATTATAGTTTTGGCGCCCAAAATAAGCTGGATTGCCAACATGGCAATAAAACATGTGATTGTGGTGGTAGTGGAGGTGGGGGTGATGGTTTATCCATTGGTGATGTTGGGGTTCAGGGTAAAATGGTGAAAGAAGAAGAGCCCGTGACTTAGTTTTGGGAGTTGTGGTAATGGCGGGAAAATTTTGTTTATAGGCTGGGTTAAGTGGGTTAGGGATGACGGGTGAAAAGGGATTTGGGGGTAAAGGGTAAAAGTTGTAACTGTTTTAGGGTTAGGGTTTTGGTTTTCACATAATTGGCCCCTCAAGTTATATAGGAGTATTGCAAAATTCGTCCTTGTGTGGTACAAGTATGAGGGTTTGGCAGAAATGCCCCCTCAACTTGTGTAGGGTAATTACATGGGTGGTCCTTGTGTATTGCAACTTTAAGGGTTTGGCAGGAAAGCCCCCTCAAGTTGTATACTTTCCTTGAATTGCAAATTTAACCCTTGTAGTTTTATCCCCTTTCCATAACTTTGGGATATGATAATTTTCGTCCCTTAAGCTTGCATTTTCTTCTTTTGGTTGACTTTGACTTTGTCGGGGTTGACTTTTTGACCCTGGCTTTTGACTTTTCAGCTCTTTTTGTTTCCGTGCTTGTTTTTGTCCGTTTTTGGTTTTGTCTTTCGTCCTTTTATGAATATCCGTTTCCTGCACAACACAAATGCAAAACAAACATATATTTGGCAGTTTTTGTCTGTTTTTGGTCATTTAAGTCTGTTTTTATTGGAAAAAGGTATGTGTAATTAAGCACATACCAAAATCCCCCATACTAAGGTATTGCCGTGTCCTCACGCAATGTTATGAAGTAAACATTTACGAAAACTAAGAATCTCAATCCCCCTCGACTAATAACCTCGAAAAGTAGCTAAGTGTTTGTCAAGGGGAACTAAAGAATCAAAAGCTTCGACAAGTCCCGTTTTCACCATTTTTTATCTATACACTAACTATCCCTAATATTTTTGGATTTTCCTTTTTCTTTTCTCGACTTCCTGTTTGACTTCCTTTATTATATCAACATTGGGATCATAGAATGAGAAACGCCCATAGAATAATCTACGGATGTCCTGACGGATAAATTCATCGTCCCCGATTTTTCACTAGTTCCAAACCAAGCAATTAAACAAGATCATTTGTCAATATAAGTCTAAATGCTAAGCACTCATACTTATGACTTGTGAACTTTTAACTCCCAACATGAATATATGATTTAAATGTGTGTACTCATTTCAACTCAACCATAGATCAACTTATTTTCATAGTCGTGATTCAAGATGAATCATGACTCAAAGCAACAACTTATTAGGACCTTGTAACTTGATTTTAAAGAACGAGATTTTAACTGTAGAACTTTTTGCAACATCTTTATCATTAATATCATAAGTTCTTAAAGCTAGGAATGCGTTGCTTAGTTTGAACACCTACTTAGGCCTATCACAACCAACGACCGGTGTTCTTAGTTTGAAAACCCACCCCGTTGCTAGCGTAGTGAGAAATCACATCAACACCTTCTTCCTATTATGGCTAAGGATAAGTGTCTTAGTTTGAACCCTCACCTAGACCTCGCTTCCTGGTGAGATATCACAACACACCAAATCCCTAGAAGTAAAGATGTCTTAGTTTGAACCCCCACCCTGGATAGCGGAGTGGGAATATGTCACGACACATCCTTTTACATGTTCCATATAATCAAATGTATTCATCATTGAGCATAATTTCAATATTCAATGCATTTTTTGCATTCATTACTTCATTCATGCTTCTTAGGCATTTTAAACTTCCGAATTACTAAGAACAGAAAAATCATGCTTTAAAGAACCAGTACAAATTTGAAGCTTTTTCTAAAAACATCGATTGACTTAGTTGAATTGAATTGAGCACGTATGATTAGGTGGATTAGAAGCTAATGGGAGAAAAAGCCACAAGTTACTCATATAAGTTTTAGAAGAATCTTGCTCAGCACATAAACTTATATTTAACTCTATCACTTCTTGTTCTTCACCTTTTTAAAATTCGAAGCAATCGAATTCGTGAAAGCTTAGCCTACAAGCGGTAAGTTGAGGAACTAGCTAGGGCTCAACACGCCCGATCGAGTCAAAAATTATTCTCATTCTACCCATTAGGAAAGTCAAAACTGTGACAAAACACTTATTTTATTTTTGAAAATTTTTTAAAATTTTCAATTTTGTATTTTTGCAAAAATTTGGTGGTAAAAACGGGATTGCGTGATAACAACGACTGCAGGCAAACATCAAATCAAAGATCCCCCCATACTAGAACTAAACATCGTCCTCGATGTTTCAAAGGGGTACCTACGTAAATCTAAGGCCGTTTAAAAGTCGCCAAAAGATATTCCCAAAATGAAGCTGAGGATGTGAAGCTCGAGTGATCGGAGGACAAAACCGCGAGCACGAGAGTCATCACAATCCGGGCAATCCTGGACAATAAACCACAAAACACAAAACACGGGTAATGGTAGAGGCGAGCCTCATCACAACACAAAACACTTATTAGCATAAAGAAAGAAGATAGACTGGATAAGCATGGGTTGCCACCCACGAAGCGCCTTGTTTTTGTTAACCGAGTCACAAGCTCGACTCGACCCCGAATTCATTGGTCCATGGGGAAGCAAGTGGAAGATAAAATCATCATCGGACTTTCATTCAAGTGGTTTGGATAAACATTGAATTTCATGAAAGTTCCACTCCGATGAGATACATCCGGCATAAAAGAATGATAAATTAAGATGCCGGGATCAAAAATGGTATCTTCATTCGTGGTGGAGAGAAGATATGGAGGGACAACGGGATACGTGAGAAAAGCAAGAAAGATCCATACAACATAAGCGAAGAGAGGAGATTGGTCATCCCCTAATGGTACATTCACATTAGTCGTAGACACATTCTTACGAATCCCGGGGTCAATAGAAGTCAAATCTCCCGGATCGGGCTCAATCTTAAATTTGAAACATTCAAGATTCGGAAGAGACATGATGTGAGTGAGTTCATCGGCGAACTCCTCATGATTAAAGTCACTCCTATCGGCAGGAGGAAACTGATCATTCGAAAGATCAAAGATAAACGAATCATATTGAGAAAAATCAACATGAGTAGTGGTACTGCCACTACTCTTCTCTTTAAAATGATCGTTATCAACGTAGAAAGCTTTATAATCCGGAAGAGATAAATCAGAACGAGTAGTGGGACTGCCACTACTAATCTCTTCTAGATTAAAGCGGAAAGTTTCAGATTCGGGAATAGAATTATCAAAGGTGTTAGTCTCCTCCAAGAAAAGATTAGGAAATGTGGAGGTAGACTTGATCACAACTTCGGAAGATGGAGTAGGATTATCTCTTAATGAATCGATCTTAGCAATAAGAAGATTGACATTCAACAATTTTTCACGAAGGATATCGTCTTTGATTGTTAAAAGAATATTGGTGTCAATCCCTCCAACTTCCGGGATAACAATCTCTACCACCTCTAAGCTGACGATCTCAACATCGGGAGGTGATGCATCGACATAATCGATGTTCTCATAAGAATCGTCATCACTCGAAGTAGAATCATCGTTGTAATCGATGATAGTCTCAGAATGTTCTTTGAAAGCTTCAAGAGAGGTAGGATTGTTACAAAGAGGCACATCACACATTTTGTCGGGAATACCCTCGGACTCACTTGGGATTGGGACAAGGTTCTCAACACTAGACTTTATTACTTCGTCCGATTCCGTTTCCGGAATAGTGTCAAGATGCTCGTCCCCCATACTTAGAGAGTTAACGGGCTCCTTGGTTGGTAAGACGGGTGTGATTGCAATGGTACAGTCATCGTCATCATCATTGCAAAAGGGAATCTTCCAATAATGATCTTCAGCCGCTTGCTCTTCCGCAATTCGCTTTTCTTCTTCCTTCTTTTGTATAGCTTGACCAACCAAATCACATAAGGTTGTCATTTGTTCCATAAGCTTATTACTAGAATTGAGAAGCCCATTTTGGCAATTGAAGATTGGATGATTGACGGTATATTGCGGGGGTTGAACTTGGTCAAAACCAAAAGAATTTGAATCATAGCAAGAATTTTGCTCATGATAATAGTCTTCATTCATTGGTTGACATTGGAAGGTTTCATGAGGACCCCCGCAATTTTCACAACAAGGATATTGTTGTGGAAAACTTAGTGAAGTTTGTGGAAAATAATCAAAGTTTTGATTGAAACACGGGTCCTGATTGTAGACAGACGGGACTTGAGGTGGACAATCGTAACCGTAATGAGAATCGTTCCCACATAACTCACAAGAGTATGGCACGTATTGGGATTGTGGAGGATGGTTTACAACACTTGGAGAATCGTTATCAATGTGTAGAGGATTTGGTGAGGATTTTTCATCGGGGTCCTGATTACCAACGAATGGCTCTTGAGGATATTCATTGCAACCACATTTTTGGCATGTACGAAACAGACATTGTTGTTGCAAACTTTGCAAGTTTTGTAGGTGCACATCACATTGGTTTGATTTTTTGCAATGGTTATGGATTAGAGATAATCGGAACTCTCAGGAGGACAAATTATAACCGTGAATGACCCTATCCACAAGATTTACAATTGCACTTGTCGACAAAATATTCAATCTAACGAATACCGCACTCGTGGACAACAATGTCAATGGTAATAGACTTGGTGAGGACTTTCACCGGGGTCCTGATTGAACAACGATTGGCTCTCGAGGAGCATTGACAAGCAACGTTTGGATTTGTCGTCGGATGACTCGGAAGTGTCATTGGAAGTGTTGAAAAATTTCATTTTCCACACAATTTTGTAAACAAACCTTCATAAATTCCCTTTCTAAAAGAGGCACATCCTTGACAAATACGGACCATCAACCGGGGTTCCACACCTTGCACACCTTACACAATTTCGAGGGGGTTTAGGAACAAGAATCTTGTCTTCAAGACTCCCTTTCGAACAACCACAGTTTGGATTCAAATGATAATCGAATGACGTCATAAGAATTAAACATGAAGATGGATAAGAAAAGAATTACATGATACGAAGAAAAAGAAGATTATTTTTGGTTTTTCCATTAATTCACAATTTATTTTAACGGACAAAATGATAAGACAACTTAAACCAATAGTCAACTTGTTTCACGGTAGCTCTTTAAAAGACAAACGCACAAAGGAGCGGAGGAGCGGGAAAGCGCGAATCTATTAAAAACCTTCTCCTTTCGGGTCGTAGTTTCCTTGGGAACAACCCTCCTTATACCCCTCTTATATTTGTTTATCAATTAAAGGTGAGCCGTATTTCACAAGTGACACAAAAGGCAAGTTTTTAAATCTTTTGTTCGAGTTGGGAACCAACAAGTTCACCGGAAGTTATTATGATAATACCTCAATTGAGAATATTATAATTTGGTATTTTTACCAATTTGTGAATTTTATTTCTTTTTTATGGACAAGGTTTTTATATTTTTGGTTTTTCTTTGGTTTTTATCTGATAATTATACTAAAAAGAAATGAAAAATATTTTTGTATTTTTATGTTTTTATAATAAAAGAAAAATATTCACAGTTTCAAACACAATTGATCAAACGTTAACAGATAGTACGCTTCACAGCCTAGTATACCCCGGCAACGACGCCAAAAAAATGATCCTGTCCAAACTCTATACCTTAAAATATATATAAATAAAAAAAAAATATAAAATATATATATTAAAGAAGAAATCTAAAAGCAGAATCAATGATCCCGAAAGTAGTATAGAATTTCCCGTTACGTTTATTCCACGAGGCTGTATTGGAAAATCGATAACAATCGAAGATTTGAGTTTTTGAAGGAAGGGAATTGATTTGAGAAGGGGAACAGTCAAATTAGATATAACGAATAAGGTGGGGGAAAACTTTATAAAAAACCTAGAAATTACGAAATTAAACTAGAAAAACGAGAGCCCGAATCCCAACAAAGGGGGAAAACCTAAAATCTTTAAAAATAACCCTACGAATGAAATTTTTACTTTCTAACTACTCTAGGGACACAAATCACTAAGAATGAAAAAGACTAGAACCAGAAAACAGAGTTCGTTTGGTGGCCAAAAACGAGTCAATAACAGAAATCCCGCAACCCGACCGCTCTTTAAAAAAGTAAAAAGTTGTTAAAATTGACCTAAACGAAATTTTTTTATTTTTCCTACAAACTATATGACAAAAGAAAATTTTCTAAAAAAGCAAAATATTTTTTTGATAATTTTTGTATTTTTTATGAATTAAATAAACTTTTAACGAAATTAAATCATAAAAAATATTAAATGATTTCGAAAAATTCTGAATTTTTTTCTAAAAATACTTTATACTATAAAGATCCTACGAAAAATGAAAAACACAAAACAGCTTAAGAAATAAGCCCGTGAATAAGCTTATACAGCTTATTAGCTTAAAAGCTCAAAACGCACATAAATACCAAAGCCCTTGAGTCTTTAACGAAAAAGACCCAAGGGCGCAGTGGTAAGAGTGTGTTATAAAGGGGGTTTGTATCGAGAGGTCCCGGGTTCGAGTCTTGCTCACCCGGACCTCTTGTCTTTCCCCCTTTTTTTTATTTTTGAAAACTCTAGGGTAGAAAGTGTAAGAAACGAAACTAAAGGGTAGGCGGGCAAATTATGAAAAATTTACACTACAATGAAAACGATTAACCTTGAACTATGGAAAAGGTACAAAACAGACCCTACGCTTCTAGCTTATTTTTGGCTTATTGGAAAATGATTTTCAGCAAAAACTTAAAACATGAAAGTTAAAGAACAGCTTATTATTAACAACTTTAATGAAAGCACTTGCTACTTTTGACAACTAGATAAGCTAAAAAATAAGCTTTTAGTTCCTGTTCACAAAAGAAACTAGAGGCTTTACAAAGCTTTTCCTAAAAAATGCCTATTTCAAGCTTATTACTAGATGAAAATAGAAGCTAAAAGAAGCTATGTGTAGATTAAGATGTGAGCTTAATGATTCTAAAAAAAAAAGACTAAGTACTAACAAAATTAACAAGAAAATTTAACTGAAAAAATGCAAAGTTTTTGATGTTATACTGAAATAATGCTTTTTGCTAAATAAGCTAAAAAGCTTAAAACTAAACCCTAACAGCTGAAAATTTGGAAATAAGCTATGCTATTGATCTTGAGTCAACCTAGATAAAAGGTTTTTAATTTTTACAACTAGAAATGCACACTCATTAAGAAAATAAGCTAAAACTTAAATGTACTGCTACTTTATTCTACTCTACCTTTGCCAGGCTAAAATAAGCATACAACCAAAAGCTTAACATGAAAACTAAATGATAACCTTTTTGAAATCTAATGGAAAACTAATTCAAGTGCTTTAAAACTAACTCCTAACTCTTACTTCAAATGCTAAAAAAATGACTAGGAAATTGGTTTAGGCAACAGCAGTATTAAATAGTTATTTACGCTGTTTGCTGATTAATTGGCAAATAACAAAATGCAGGCTAAGTGTTGATGTGAGAACCCTTTAAATTACTCACATTAAGATTACTAGTCCTATATGACCAATTCTTGAACAATAAAATGCTAAGAGACACTAAAATCTAAACTCAGTCACTCAAACACTTCAACTGCCCTGGTGTGATGAACAAAGTTTTTGCACTCTAAACTTTGTAAATTCTACAACCTAATTTCTAAACCTGTTTCTAAACTTGTAAAATGACTAAACTCAGCTAAAAGAAAGAATTTGACAGAATGAATTGACATTAAGAGTCAAATAAAGCATAAACCCAATCACTCCCTAACTAATGCGGTCAAACTAAAAGATAGCTTATAAATCCTAAATTAAACTCTAAAAACTTTAAAAGCTTATTATCCACTTGTACGTCAAAATGGACCTAATTAAGCTAATTGGAGGCTTTAAGACCTCCACAGCTAATTAGTGAATAAAACTACTACCTACAGCTTAAACACTACTATGACAGAATTGAAAGAATGAAATCTAGATGAGATTTTAACTAAGACAGCTTAAAACTAACACATTTATAACCTAACTAAGCTAAATGAAACAGGAATAGACATTAGAATTCATAAGAAAAAGCAATTTGTAATAAGCTACAAATGCTAAATTGAAATTGAGAAAGTAAAACCTGAAATTGTGTTGTCTCAGAACCAAGCCACTCTATCTGAGTGAGTGGCTTAAACACATACACCTAGGTGGCACCTTGCCTCTATACCCTGAGCTAAAAGCTCAAGTAATCTAATATAAGCTATTTCTCCCTTCATAAGCTTCCAAAATCAAACTCAATTGAAAATTTATGAACTAAATTCAACTGAAAACAGTATTTAAGAGCTTTTAACAAGTTTTAAACTGAATTTGAGCTTATTAACAAGAATAAGCTCTAATGAGCTTATTGAGAGCTTATTTAGGTAAAACAGCCTAAAATGGAAATCAAAGTACAAGAAGCTTAAAACTGAATGTGATTACTCAATATGATAAAGTACAAGCTGAAATAAGAAGAGTACAAGTGCTTAAAGCTGAAATTGAAAAATACTTGAAAAAAAATGCTTAAAACTAAAGAAAATACAAACTGAAAATTTAAAAACACACTCACTCTTTTCTTCTGTCTTCCTCTTCTTTTATAACTGAGTCCTTGTGTTAGTTATGTGAGAGGGAGAAAGCAAACAAATCCTAGCCCTTCAATTCTTCAAAAATCAATCTTGGTCGTCGAAATAGGCTTTGGGAGACGTGGGATTGCCAACTTGGCAATCTCACAGCTGGGAAAGGTAGTGGAGGAGGGGGAGGTGATTATCCATGGGGGTGGAGAAGAAACGCAGGGTAAAAACGGGTTAACACACCCGTGAGTTGGTTTGGGGGGGAAAAGGGGCGGGAAAAGTGGTTTTGGGTATAACAGGGCAGGTTTATGGAGTTGGCAAGGTTAGCCCTTGATGGTGTGTTGAGTACTTGCAACCATGGTCCTTGTTGTTTAAAACTTTTGAAAACTTGGCAAAAACACCCCCTGAGGGTTATATATCAAATTGCACCACCAGTCCTTGTGTGATACAACTCTTTGGACTTGGCAGTTTGGGCCCTTGGAGTATAACTTTGCTCAAATGGCAAGTTGGCCCCTTGTCTTTCATTTTCTCTTTTCTTCTTATAAATACAAGTTTAGGGTTTGGCAATTTTAACCCTCAAACTTATATTTCTTCACATGTTGACTTTTGGATTTGTCGGGGTTGACTTTGACTTTGACCAGTTGACTTTTCTGTTGACTTTTTGACTTGATTGACTTTTCGGCTTCGATTTGGCTTTGTCTCTCACAGTCTTTTCCATTCCGAGTCCGGTTTTGTCGTTTTGGCTTTGTTTTTCGTCCTTTTCTTAGTTATCCGTTCCTGCACAATACAATTAGCAAAACAAGCGTATATTTGGCATTTTAAGTCCGTTTTTGGTTATTTTAGCTCGTTTTTAAAGGTAAAAGGTATGTGTAATTAAGCACATACCAATGTCACTGCGACCCTTTCTTGCTCGTACTCCAAAATCCTAAACCGGTACCTCTGGTAGAAAATCTCCTCCGTAACCGCCCCGACCTAGTGAATAACTCTCCTATGTCCCTATCATACCACTCAAACAGAGCAAGCGATAACTCCTCTAATTATACTGCATGATCACTAATCAATCCCCCCTGCATCTCGACTTGAGCTCCTAGCTCAGTCAGAAATCCCTCAGTCTCAGCTGTAGCGGGTGTAGCTACAGGAGATGATACAGTCAAAGGTACCATAGGCAATGAAATAGGTAATGGAATGTCAGAATGTGATAGAGAAATGGGGAGTGAACCAGATTTCCACTCGGGTGAAGGTAGTGTCTATACAGGTGGTGCTGGTGGTGGGTAATCAGGAATATCAATATAAATCATACCGTCCTCTAGGTCTGTCCATGTGGTAAATGTGGGTTGTCTAAATGCTGACACCATCTCAGGTATCTCGGACTCTAGTGCCGGTCCAGAACCATGTCTGACCTCAAACATACTATATACATCACCCTCCTCTAATGCTAACTCACGGCTCCTCAACGCTCCATACCCAAGTCCTAAAGGCGCGCTCACAAGTCGACCTTAACAAAACTAGCGCTCCTGATACTGACCCCCCGGGTAAGCTACTCATCCTCCCTCCTCTAAACTAAGTCCAATCACTCTCTACACTATGAACCCTCGTCCGTCTAACCATGACTCTCATAATCTTAAATCATAACCCTCAACATCCATGTCGTGCCCTAATCGACCCCCGCAGTAGACCCTCGTCCTCTCGCATTTGGATCCGTCCATCATCTATAGTAGGACCATTGTCCTCTGCGTCCTCAGTCACACTGTTAGAATCCATACTCTCCTCTATCTCCTCATCTTCCTCATCATCACTATCCTCTACTAACTCAAACGTACCACGATAACGCTTCTACGAAGGAAGGTCTGGTGGCGACACTGATGGCGAACTCTCATAAGAGGACCGAAACCTCTTATGGAACGTGGACTCAACCATAGCTTCCACCTCTGTCAACCGACAGAGAGCCCGATGACATCGCAATGTGGAATGCGCACAAGCCAAACTGTGGTCCTTGTGGAGAATGGGAACCAAAACGGGTGGGGTACTCTCAGATAGTGGTATAGGTGGTGTTATAGTAAGGGGTGACTTGTCTCAGTATCAATGGGGTCCTCAAAAGGCTCGGACTCAGTGTCCATCCCATCTAAATAAGCCTGCCTAATGGCCTCATAGGGATCCTTAAGAAGTGGCACGGGCACTCGAGAGCTCTGGGTGGAACTCTCCGGGTCAACAAACACTAGGGTAGACATCATGTGATAACATGGTAAAAGGGTATAAGTATAAAATATTTTTATCCTCCAAATTATCAGCATCAATTATTGCTACATATACAAAACATCATAACGTTGAATTTAGACGTCGCGTAACCGATATATACTACATATATATAGTATAATATATATATATATATATATAAAATAAAAATAGTAAATATATATATATATATATATAAATAGATATATAGTATATATATATCCTTATATATATATATTAAATATAACAGGAAAAATACGAACAACAATCACCAACGAAGTTTGATACCGAACATGCACGACCGGTCAACACATAAAACACATAGTCCATCAAAGCACATTCCTAAATCACGTCGCTACCTGTGACTACCCATGAAATTTCTCAAGGTAACACGCACTACACTAAGGCAGGCATGGCCAACACCAAACAATCAATGATCGCTACCCGCGACGATTTTTACTTACACCCTCTAGGCATCGCACACTACTACTACTAAGGCATCATGGCAATCTTAAAATTAAAATAATCTCAATCTCAACACTCGCAAGTGTTCTTATCACTTTACATCCTATCATTTTCAGGTGGTCACATTACTCACACATCCTTTCCCTCCCCTAACATAACATTAGAAAACTAACCTCATCATTTCATAGTCCTTCCTAAATTAAGTATAGTAGTATCAGGGCTATGCGTAGTTTAATGAATAATACAAGAACTACTCGCTTATTTAAACTTGTCAAGTTTTGAGGTTTTACTAAAATAGACTTCACTTTCTCGTTATAGTTGGGCTTTTTATTTTATAAAAACTAGCATTCTCTATAACCTGGGCTTTGATACCAATCTGTCACACCCCGTCAATGACGAAAACACGGGATGTGACGATACCATTCATCGCACAAGATACAAGATCATACACTTTATAGCTTGCATTCATAAAACTAAAGTTTTACAAAACTTTACAAGTTAAAATCTTAACATAAGTCAAAACCACGTCCATCTCTACCCAGTCCCCTCGGGATACTTCTAAGTCTGCTATCAATCACCAAACTACTCTTTTTTCACTTCACCTGAAAATGATACTCGAAAACGTCAACAATAATGTTGGTGAGCTCGTAGGTTTGACCTTAAACCCAAAAGTTGTGCCAATATTTCAACAGTGGACAATAGTGCTATATGACAGTGAATATATGCAAACAACCTTAGCATCACCGCTAATCAATAACCATATGTCACTTACGCACCTAAAGGGCCTACCAGCTGGAGCACTAAAATTAGGGCAGGACCACACACAAACCTGGGTAGGCGTACCCATCCGCTCTAATAATCACACAAATACTGGGTAGGCGTACCCATCTGATCCAAACAATCATGCATCACATAATATTCACATAGCAGTCATAAGCACATAACTTGTCCTAAAAACAAAACCACATTTAGCACAGATCAATTCAAAACATTTCAAAACACATTTGAGTATCATTTTCCCCCAACAGAAAAACCAGTAAAAAGTGGGGCTACGAGAACTCACCTCAACCGCAATCTCAATAAAGCAGAACACAATAAATCTCTACGCAAGCGCACAATGTACCCGGCAACGACCTAATATATACTCACTATATCAATACTTGCACAAAATTATCTTATTGTACAAGTGTTCGCCTTAACTCACGCAAAATCCTCATTTTATCATCCCAAAATCCCATTCCAAATCTATATCATTCCAAACCCGTTATCTCATACCGTTAATCTCATTACAAAAACCGCCGTCTTGTTACCAAGACTTTATCTCATTATCAACACTTTACCTCATTTTATGGTTGTGTGGTAATTACGCGAAAACGACTCAAAAACACTTGGGCAAAGTGCGACATCAACATAATATAGATCAAACACCTCAAATTGTTTAACGATACAACCGACCAAAATACCCCGCGAGAAACCGACGAAAAAAAATGAGTAAGAGCTCAAAATTCAAAGATAAATAATCTACATTCTCGTAGACGATATGATATATATATACATGATTACTTGATAATTTAAATAAAATAATAATATTTTATTATTATTTTTGTCTTATTATCGGGCTAACAGGGTAGAATGTTTCGACATTACCTATGTCCAAAAGCTTTCGCCTCAACACTTTATCTTCCTTAAGATTCATCCTTCCATTTCCTTAATTAAAATCGACACAACGGTTATAAATAGTAAATATTTTAAGAAAAGTTTCAAGGAGTTACATCTTTCGTATTGTATTAAATTTTCGAGTTAAATAACCATTTATTGTTAAAACATTGAAAATTTAACCTCTTTTTAGCAAAACGCTAAGTATATAATTCTTTCGAAAATTCGGCATGACCCGTACTTCTTTATGATTTTTCCCAAGGTATTAATCCTTAATCCAAAACAATTTTCACAATTTCGACGCTTTCCGTCAACACAATATTATTACTTTCTACATGATTTATCTAACCGTGGCAAAATAACCCCTTCACAATCGACAAGTCCAACAAAAGTCTTCCTCTTAGTCCAACACAACTTCCTTTAGTTCATTTACATGTCTATAATCTTATTTATTTAATATTGGGTCACATGGCCCATTACGGTCTTAAATAATTAGCCCAAAACTTAGTCCATACTCTTATTACATAAGTTTATTTTATAAACTAAACCCAATGGGCCGTAAACCCATTAAGTCGAACCGAATCAATAAGCTATAAGCTTATACTAATATCTATGCATATATAAGCCGGTAACTCCAACAATAAGTCACAACCTTCAAAATACGCCCCATATATATATAAGCTCAAATAAACAGAAATCAAAATAAGCCAAAACTGAATAAGTCAAAATCCATTAAGCTATAAGCTTAATATAAGCCAAATTCAATAAGCGAAAATAAGCCAAAGTCAATTGGGCCGAGCCCAAATTGACACCCAAACCGAAACCAAACGGACCCATGTTGGGCCGTGACCAACCAAACGCACCCTAGTTGGGCTCAAAACAAATCGGACGCACCCTTGATGGGCTAGTCCAACAAAACAACCGATACCAAAATCATCTAAGCCAAATAAGCTATTTCTAGCTTATTGCATAAGCAAAACTTCCAAAAAAGCTCTTATAAGCATTTTTTAAATACGAAAAAATTACCACAACAACCATTTTATTTAAACTCAAAAACCTTTTCTTCCTTTTTCTTTTTAGCCGACGCATAAACACCCTTTTTTTATTTTTGATTTCAAGTTTTGATTTTTTTGGCGATCAACTTGTACAACTAGCGTCTAGACATCACCGTAATCACGAAAGTACAACTTAAATTCAAAGTTTTATAAAAACTTACTTGTTTGATGAGCTTGGTTCGATCGAGACGCGCGTGAACGACTAAAACCGTGTTTCTACAACCCGAAACTATTAGTTATCAACCCAATAATAAAATATTAACCCGTGTTCTTGGCAAAATCTTCAAAACTTTTGTTTTTCTTATCCCTTGTGGTTCGGCCAAATATAAAGAGAAAAAGAGAGAGTGTTTTTGTGTTTTGATTTTCAAAATAATGCATGTATGTGAAAATAGGATAAGGTGGTGGAATATGGGTACTAAAGGGGACATGCTAGCTTAAAAATATCCATTTTGTCTCTCCTTGTTCTTTTCTACTGAAAACGGATCCTAGGAGGGTCTCGGGTCTTCCTTTTTGTGTCGGGATCACTTAAAAGCTAAATTTTCATCTATTTAAAACGTCACCCAAACTTAGTTATCATTTTCATTGCGTTCAAAATTATTTTTCCATAAACCTGGATTATTCATACGACACTTATCACCTTAAATAGCTACAAAAATCCATTTTGAGCCGTTATCGACTGACTCCGGACCGAAAACATGAATTTTTGACAAAACTCAACCGAACCTTGCTCATTCATTTAAAAACACTTCAAATCACAAAATATAGCTTGGAAACTTATATTCACCCAAAATTTTACCTTTTTACGACTGTTACAGTCTTTTACCGAAATTCACGAAAACAACTGTTTTTCTGATATCTTTCAATTCTCACACTCACGATTCACAATTTAAACCAACGTTATTCCAATATTATGAATTTATTTCACATAATAAAACCCATATTACATAATTACCAACCTCATAAATTCTCTACACTTAAATATAAAATGTCGTGCCGGTCGCGCTGCGTGACGATTTTTCGATAAACCGGGGGGAAAGAAAACTTCTCGGAAAGCACTGAAAACTTTCAAAACCGCTCTAAACCAGGAAAACGAATCATAAATGATTCATTTACAAACTCCACACTTTATCAAACTCTCGATTAAACCGAAACCGCTTATACGCAGAATAGACAACAAAAGTCAACTTTTCAGCTTTCATTAGGAAAACTGACAAGATCGAAAGACTCCAATATGCAAAACTATAATATTTTATAATACTTAGCCCTGAAAATATTACTGGTTATCACAAAGAGTACATGTGTTGATACACTTTTGGTGAAGTTTTGGTAAGAAGAGTAGATAACGAACTGCCCTGTATTGTACGTTTCTTGATTATTGAAAGATATTAATGGTTACTATAACAATATCCTATGGCCACTCTTTCAATATCTTGGTCTTCCACAAGAGGATTGGCTTGCAACTATTTGTAGCTTTGAGTCACAATTCGAAGCCTACAAGAAGGCGAATCAAATGTTTGCTAATGTAGTTAATGAACATTATCAAAAAGGAAATATTCTTTGGTGTCATGACTACCATCTTATGTTTCTTCTAAAGTGTCTAAAAGAAGCGAACCCGAATATGAAAGTTGGTTGGTTTCTGCATACTCCATTCCCATCCTCTGAGATCCATAGGACAGTGTTTTCTCGATCAGAACTACTTACAACTGTTCTTCCAGTTGATTTAGTCGGGTAACGACCAAAAAAGTATTCATCATTTGTATACTATTTATGTTAACCGAATAACTCATCATTTCCTTTTATTTATTTAGATTTCACACTTATGATTATGCAAGGCATGTTATGAGTGCTTACACTCGTATTCTCGGGCAAGATCAAGGGAGACTTACTCGTGTAGCTGCTGTATATTTACTTATGATTTATTGAGCTTATTGAGTTATTCATTTCTATACTTGAAGACATATGTTCTATAATCTCAAAGTTGCTAATAATAGATTTAGTAACTTGAAAACACAGTTTCCCATTGGGATATATTCAGATAGATTTACAAACCACATAAATCAATTTAAGGAGAGATTTGTTGGTCAAAAGGTAAGTAAAGATTGTTCATTTGCTTGTCTTCTCTAAAGTTTAATGCATATTTATATAGAAAAGCTGCAAAAATTAACTGATTAGTCTTACAAGTGATGCTCGGAGTCGATCGCCTTGACATGATCAAGGTAATTCCACAAAAGCTACTAGAATTTGAAAATTTCCTGGTAGAGAATCTAAATTGGCGTGATAAAGTAGTTTTGCTTCACATTGCTGTGACAACAAGAACATATGTCCCTGAGTGAATGTTTTATCACTTGTATAAATTCTTATGGTGAAAGTGATAATTATTTTTCTATGTATAGTCAATGAAATGTGAACTTACGTCCCATAGAATCTGGTGCAAAATCTACCAGTGAACCAAATGGGTATCCTTCATTTCGTTGGTGCACCCGCGACATCACAATACACTAGTGATCAAATCTTGCCTTAAAAAAGATATAGAAGTAGATTTTAGAATGACTATATTTTATCATTTTTTGTAATTATTTGTTTCCTTCATGTAGCGAACTTAATGATACGGTTGTAGAAGCTGAATGAAGAACCACGCAGATTACATCTTTGCAAAAACTGAACGTGCAATTGACCGCTATCATTCTTCCAATAACCGTCTGCTCATATTGGTATATAATCTTTCAGCTTTTTTAATATCTATGCAGGCCACTTGAAAATGTCATTTTTAACCAATTTATTTAATAGTTTCCAAAAAAGTCAAGATTTTCCAAACCACCAAACATCTAACTATATACGTAATATTGTACAACCTAATAAGAAAAAATGTATATTTTACAATATATGTTTGATATCATGGTGTTGTTTTTTTGCACTCTACAGGGGTTCAATGCAACAATAACTGAACCAGTGAATGCTCCTGATAGAAGGATTGATCAAGGGGTGTAGAACCTTGACAAAGTTCACAAACCACCATGGCACCTTAGGTATATTCTTACCTCTTTATTTTAAATTTATATGATTCATTTTGTTTCACTTTTAGTTTTTTTTAATAATTACTCTCATGATACCTACTGGTAGCTGGGCATTTACCGGACCCAACTAGTCTTAAGGCCGCACGTATAAAGCAATGGACTTTCGGTCTATAAATATTAATATGAAGAACTTTATAGGTTTGGGATAAACGTTGTTTTAGATCAAAAGCAAAGGCTGCTGGAATCCTCATAGGGCATCTCGAAGGGATTAAATTTCTTGACAACCGTAACGATGGTTGTTATTTCATTTCAAACGGGAAGGATCAGACAATCAAGCTTTGGGATATCCACAAAATGTTCTACAATGCCTCTCGGTATGTTAGCCTCCTTTAACATATACATGTAAATACTGGTTATGATTGCAATGTCACATTTTTAATATCTGACATGTAAGTGATAAAGATGACCAGAAGCATGATATATTTATCCAAACATTATAAACTTATGTTGGTTATGCTTAACTACAAGAGGGGGTGTAATGGGGTGCACGTTTAGCTTTTTGAATTTGTTTTAACGCTTCTGTTTAAAACGCTAAGCGTTTAGCTTTTATGTCATTTTGCCCATTTATAATTACAAATACATTACGCTAACAAACAACTCATTTTGCCAAACATAGCCTAGATGTAATTTTGATAAGGTTGTGTAGGGTTGCTTATGTATTCTTACGTGTAGTGTCTTACATTTTATATATCAAAATGTTTAGTAAAAAGTCCTACATTTTTTGGCGTTTTTAATGCTTTATAAAACCAATGAGTTTTGTTGATATTTGGGGACATTATACCTTATAGTTGGAATTGAGCATATCATCATATAAGAAATAATTGGTAAGCTAAAGTACTCACTGATGTAATTAACAGGTTAAAATGTAAATTAATAAAATACGTCTTCTTATGATACTTGTGGAATGATAAAAGATGTGTTTTTTTGTTGCAAGTTGGATTGATACGATGTACATATATATCTAAAATTTATTTTACAGAGCATACCCGAAAGCTTTCCTTTAGGTGCGTAGGTATAACAGTCCAAACCCTTTATCGAACAAGAACATTGACTATCATAGTTTTTAAGATGACAATTTGATAATTTAAAATAGACTATATATAAATGCCCTTATTGATAGTTTTTAATGCTTGATTTTGTTTTTTTTGTTTTTTTAAACCATGGTTTTTGACACATTGTCTGACTAATCCACGGGGTTTTATACCATATTGCTTCATTTTGTTTGTATTCTATAAAAGTTTAATTACCCTGCTTTGTGGTTTCAGGTAGCAAACTTTTTTTTGTAGTGCAAAGGTGAAGATATCTTATTAAAAACACACAAATAATTACATATCCTAGAAGGAATAGACATTTCCTATTCCTTCCTACATTCAGCATCTAATGACATACAAAAGATATCACTAAACTAAGATATCTGACAAGAAAGAACTCAGATACTTCTAATACACAACATTGATGCATCTACACAGCACCAACAAGCTTGAAACTACAATTTACCTTTTTAGCACCAAACACCATATACTCCTGACTATAGTTCCACTCTTAATCCAATCCCCAATTATTCAGCCCACATCCACAATAAAAGGGGATTGAAAAATAAAGGGCATCATCAAGAAGTATATAGCCCCATTCACCCCTATTGAGGGGCTCTACCTAAAACAGCTACATTTCCACACCATTAACCCAATCAATCCAACTAGTAGATACCCCTCTGTTGGTAGAAATATTACGATATTTAATCTATATATTCTCTTCATGTTTTGGTAATGACAAACATGTAACTTATAACACATAACGTAAAGTGTTTAAGTTACTCGTAATCACAAATCATCAATTCATACGTCAACATCTTTCGATGTCTCAAGTTTTCTTCGACAACAAATTTAAGTTCGCACCCGACGTAAATCACTAAAGGTATGGACAAACAAACTTTAATTTGTTGAATGATGAAAGAAATCTTTTATTTTCCAAACCTTACATTTTTTTTACAAAATGGGACAAACACTTTTAAAACATATACAAAACATTTTTTTATTTATAAGAAATGTTTTATTCAAAATAAATATTTTGAATTCAAATTTTCTACCTAAAAATGACTAGAAAGTTCCAAAAAAATCTTCCCCACAAAAAGACAAAAAAGGAAGCGTCTGAAAAAGCCATAATTAAGAGGACCGCCCTTGTATAATTAAGGGGACCGCCCAAATAAAAAATTAATATTTTTCCCTATAAATAGTAGACTGTTTCCACAGATTTTCTCACCTCTTTGCACATAGTTTTTCTTAGATCTAAACTCTTCTTAGTTTGGGAAAGGAAACTAGTGAATTGAATAAAATTCAAAGTTTAAAATGTGATCCAATCATCCATCCATTGATGTGCAAGAGAAGAACTTTCGTTATCATTAAGATACAAAGTTATGTAGGCTAGTTAGGGCATTCGTGACATGTCTTACATTTAGTATGAGGACCAAGCAGGAGTGGGATAGTCTTTTCTTAGTATGATGATCTCTATAAACAATCTTAGTAGTCTTCTTAAACTCTGATAATTAAAAGCTCTACTGGATCATCTTCTAGTGCCACAGAATGGTCGTCTTGTTTCTTCTGTAAGCAATAGCAGTACTAAATGTGTTAGTTATGCTTATGGGGATTTTACTTCTTCTGGATACAACTACACAAATGGAAAAAACTCTTCATCCATAACTGATGAACTTGTGTACTCATTCTTTGCTAATCAATCCAGTGGTCCACATTTGAATCATGAAAGATCTGGAGCAGCTTGATGAGTTTTATTTAGAAGAGATGGACTTGACATGGCAAGTGGCCATGATTTCCATGAGATTGAAGAAGTTCTACAATGAAGACAGGGAGGGAAAAGCTGCTTTTTGATGCCAAGGAAACAGTTGGATTGACAAAACCAAAGTCAAATGCTACAATTGTCCCACAAAGGAAAGGGCATTTTGCTAGGAGTGTAGATTCAAAAGGGAAACACTGGATATAAATGAAAACGAACTTGAGGAGACCTAGAAAACAGGAGGAACTACAGCTTTGGTAACTCTTGATGGGGAAGTGTTGATTGGGCTGTTCAATGTAGAGGATGAAACAAGAGAACTTTGCTTTGATGGATTACAAAACATTTCAGCTCAAACAATGAGGTAAAAAGTCTATGTTCAATGGAATGTGTGAAATTCATATGCTAAACTTGAAAAATTATATGTATGAACAAAGAGAACAATTGGTGATGCTTTAAGTATAGAAATTAAGCATATATCATAGCTTTAAAAAGGTAGAAGCTTAATTAGTCTTCATCAGAAAAATCAAATTTGGTATGAGGAAAATATTAGATTTATGAAAATTGATTTAGATGACAAAACTGATGTACTCACATACCATAAAAAACTATTAGCAGAAGCTGTAAAAGAAAAAGAAGAATTAAAAACCAAACTTGAGAATTTTCAAAGTTCTTCTAAAGGCCTTAGTAAATTGCTAAACAGTCAGATGAGTAAAAGGGACAAATCTAGACTTGGGTATGGAGATCAAGTACATGATGGTGTCTTAAGTTATGAAAATGAAGTTTTTCAAAGTGTATTTGACAGTAGGTTCAAGTGAGTTAGAGATAGTCTTGTGCATGATAGATTTGTAAATGTTGAAGGCATGCATACAGTTCCCCCTCCAATGACAGGAAATTATATGCCTTCAGGACCTGATAGGGAAATAGATGATTATATGTTCACATATGGTCCAAAACAGTATAAAACTAGTGAATCTGATAACCCAAAAAGGAATTATGATCTTGTGAGTTCAATTTCTAGTCATAAACACTTGAATATGTGCCTGAACCAGTTGTAGTTGACCCAATGTTGTTAGTCAACCTAAAGTTTGGCTTGATGCTACTATCATTGAGGAGTATGAGTCAGACAGTGATGATGAATATGTGATTCAACCTTTAAAAGAACAGGAAAGACCTAGTTTTGCTTTTATTAATACTGTTAAGCATGTAAAAACTCCTAGGGAAACTGTTAAAGAACAAAACACATATAGTCCTAGTCCTAAAGCTAACAAGAAAGACTAGAATGGTTTAATGTCTAAAAGGTTGGGTTTGGGATATGGGTTTTCTAAAAAGGCATGTTTTGTATGTGGCAGTTTTAGTCAACTTATTAAAGATTGTGATTTTCATAAGAAAAGAATGGTTAAACAAGTTGAATTGAACAAAAAGAAGGGTAAGGGTACTGGTCAAGGGGAGAATAGACCAGTGTGGAACAATGTGCAAAGATTGAATCACCAAAACAAGTTTGTTCCAACAGCAGTACTAACTAGAACTGGTAGAATTCCAGTTAATACTGCTAGCCACAATCTTAATAGTCAAGCAGTATCAACTAGTGCTGCTAGGAAAGTTAATGCTGTTAAACCCATTGTGAATAAAAACAGACCAAGAAATAATTTTTATAAGTCTCATTCACCTATCAGAAGGCCATTTAATAGAACAACAGCACCAAGAAATAATTTTTCAAATCTTAAAGTTAATACTGATGGGGTCAAAGCAATTAGTGCTGTTAGGGGGATAAGGGAAACTGTTGTTAAGCCCTCAGCAGGTTGTAATTGGAGACCCAAAAGACATTACTGGAATAAAGTCTCCAAATACAATGGTGGATCAAATTCTAGAAAATGTGTTACTTCTGAAGATCCACTAGGCAGACCCAAGCCCAAAATGGCTTGGGTCCCTAAGAGAAACTAATCTCTCTTATTTAATGTGCAGGAAAATCCACAAAGAGCTTTAACGAACAAAGGGATTATTGATAGTAGATGTTCCAGGCACATGACTGGAAACAAGGCCTACCTTGCTGAATATCAAGACTATAATTGTAGCCCTGTTGCTTTTGGAGGTAGTAAAGGTTACATAACTGGTAAAGGTAAAATAAAAACATGGAAGTTAGATTTTGAGGATGTGTGCTTTCTGAAAGAACTACAGCATTAGATGTGTGACAAGAAGAACAAGGTTCTCTTCACTGACACTGAATGTCTTGTGTTGTCTTCTGACTTTAAGTTGCTTGATGAAAATCAAGTATTACTTAGAATCCCTAGACACAACAATATGTACAGTTTCAACATAGAGAACATTGTTCCTTTTGGAGGTTTAGCTTGTTTGATTGCCATATAGCCAACAATTGAATGAATTCTAACAAAAGGCTAGGAGGTTGGGTCATGTTACGTTAAAAACTTAACTGAATTGTCGAAAGGGAAACCTTGTAAGAGGTTTACCTTCAAAGATTTGGCGGCTTTTAGAGAATCTTGATCAGATTGTGTCAACGCATTATAAAATGTATCGATTTGGTGCAATTCTGAAAAACCGTGAATCGGTCCCATGCTTCACCAAACGTTTCCTCAAACTTTTGTTGAAAATTCGTGATATCATTCTTGATATTTGTAGTCTTCGAAGGAGGAAAGAAATAATTCACAAACTTAGAAACAAGATCTTCACATGTAAGGATAGAACGAGGGGGTTCTTTATTAAGCTAAATTCGGGCAGCCCCCTCAAGAGAAAATGGGAAAAGCATCAACTTGATAGCATCGTGTGGAACATTTTTGTATTTAAGCGTATAAGTGATCTTGTTAAACCAACGAATATGAGCATAAGGGTCGTCCCTCTTAAAACCATGAAATTGACTCGAAGTTACTAATTGAAGTAACCCGACTTTCAACTCAAATTTTTTGGCAAGTATAGTGGGAATAACAATCGCATCTCCATAACCCTCGGTGGGTGCTTGGAGTAATTCTGACATAGTACGCGTATTCGCCATAGTGACAACGGGAGTCTCTATAATAGTTCGAATCTCGGGTTCGACTATTTGCTTGGAACGTTTTAAAAACCTTTTTCTTTCGGGTCGAAGTTCGTAGGATCGACCCTCCTTATACCTCTCTTATAGTTTGTTAATCTAAAGGTGAGCCGTTTAAACAATTGACAAAACGATTTTTTTTTTTTGGTTTTTTAATTTTTTTTGGTACTTTTAATACTTTAGGAAAAGTATTGTTGGTATTTTAATAATTTCTTAAAAATAAATCAAGAAAAATAAAATATTTTTGTATTTTTTAAAGTTTTATGAAAGAAAATAACTTCACGAGGAAGGGTCTTCAAAACACTAATCTTCAAACTTCAACTCTATATTCGTAACACACCTCTCCGGCAACGGCGCCAAACTTGATTCGATGATTATAGTCTTATATATAATATATATATCCTAAAATACCAAATAAGTAATAGTGAGTATCCCGTTTGATATAAAAATTGCTTGAGGACAAACAATATTTTTATCTCCCGGATGTCGTATCCCGACGAAGTGTGAATTTGAAAACCTTGTTTCGGTTTGTGATCGCGTTCTTGAATATTCAATATTTTGGTTTTGGTTTCTAAATCTAATAACGCAAATGGGAAAGCAAATAAAGGCACGCTAAACTAGAAATTAAAACAATTTAAAAACCTAACGACGTTTAAAAGCAATTTAAGTAAATTAAAACTAACTAATTAATCAAATAAGACAAAATAAAACTCTAAAATTTCAAAATGCAAATTTCTTAAACTAAATGTATTAAATAAAATTTTAAAACACTAGAAAATATTTTTTTTTGACTTTTTAAACTATTTAAAACTATTTTTTTAAACTAAATAATACTAAAAATGAAATTAAAAACACTAAACTTAATCCTAAATTTTTTAAGAAAATTTCTAAAAATACTTTAAGCTAAAAAGGAGGTTTCAAAGAAAAGTACCTCAATAAGCTAAAACGGATAAGCAGTTAAAAACTCAAATAAGCTAAACTAAAAATGTTAATAAAAGAAACCAAACACACCCTTATGACAGAAAAGTCCCAAGGGAAGGATGGTTAAGTGTGTTGGTGTGTAAAGGTGAGGTCGCAGGTTTGAGTCCTGGACCTGCACTTTTTGAAAATTTATATTTTTTTTTCTTTTGAAAAAGTTAATCTATAAGCTAAAATAAGTACTTTTAATAAATGGACTTTTTGACAAAACCTAACAATAAGCTAAAAAAAGCTAATAAAAAAGGGACAGATTGGTTTTTAAGCTATAAGGTAAAACAAGCTAAAACTATTTGGACTTTTAGGACTCAAAAAGTAACAAGAAAAGCAAATAAGCTTATGACAGCTTAAACCCTAGACCTAATTAGCAAAAGTGACAAAAAATAAACAAATGAAATAAGCAGGAAAAGTACTTAAGGTATTAAGACAACAAAAAAAAACAGATTCAAAGGACATTTTTAATAACTTTTAAGCTAAAAAGAAAACTAATTAGCACTTAGAGAAAGCTAAAATGTGTAAACAACTTAAGACCTATACCTAATAAGCTCAAAAGACTAGATTTGAGCAAACCAAATAAGCTTAAAAGCGTCTAAAAGGCACTAAGACAGTGGACATAAAAGGAGGTTTTAAAGGACTTTTGACTAAATTTTAAGCTAAAAATAAGATCAAATAAGCACATGAAATAAGCTATAAACTAAAAACAGATAAAGATATTTACTCTAATGACTCAAATAAGCTGAAATTAAGCTAAACATTTTATGAAATAAACTTGAAAAGAAAAAATGAAAATGACAGACACTTACTTGTTTTTGGCTTTTTTTTAAAATGACTACTTGTAGCTTAAAAATAAGACTCAAAAAGTTAAAACAGATCAAATAAGCTAAAAACGGATTAAGGACTTGACTCAATAAGCATCTGGAAACTAGTATTAAGCTAATAAAGCAACTGAATAAGCTTAAAACTCAACTAGAACAGACTGCATACTTGACTTATTTTTTTTTACTTTTTGCTAACTTACTAATGCAACTTAAATTTTTAAGACCCTAAACTGACTTTGACAATCTAAAACCTTAACTTTTAAGCGACTATAGACACAACTTAAGCATACTTTTTAAGAATTTAATCTATAAGCAAATTTAGAAACATAAAACTGGCAGATTTTGAGATTTTACTAAACTAACTTTAAATCTAACCAAAATTTACCCTAGCCTATGAAAATTATCATTTAGACTTAATAAGAGCTAATTAAAACTGACTTAATCCTAAAAGTACCACAAGTAGTCTTAACTTAAGTTAAGACTGCTTATGCCAAACACCCCTTTAAAACTTGTATTATCATTTTTAAGCTAAAATAGATTGTTACAAGCCTTGATTTGCAAAAAACATATGAAAAACTAGGACAATGAGAGACAAATAAGCAAACACCTAGAGGAAATAAGCACTAAGCAATAAGCTATACTACTAAGCTATTTTAACTAAAAATTTAACAGTTTCAATTAAAGCTTAAACTAAACACTAGACATATTAAGCTAATATAAGGCAAGATGTTGGGTTTCAGAAGTTTCTACAACTTAGTACTGCTACTTATAAAAGTTACTTACAGCTAGTTTATTAGTGCTATGGTGAATAATGTTTAAAGAATTCAGGAAATAGACTAAGTATTTAGTATGTTAAGTATAATTAGTTTAAGTATGCCAGTACATGTTTGTACTGCCAGTTTAGGATTTAGTACTGTTAGTAGTAAGTTAGTAATGCTAGCATATATAGATAGTACTACATTAAAGTTGTTATGATGAGATATATTAGGAATAGTTACGAATGATCAACTTAGCATTTTGTAAGTCCATTAAGTTTCTTGGTGGACTAAAAGGAACCCTACGGACATAGTTTGATATACAAGTTTTACAAAATATTCATTGTTAGTAATCTTGTAACCTAGCTGATTATAGTATCAAGTTCTATTTTATTCAATTGTTCTTCTTAGCAGTATAAGTTAGTTTCCGCATAACTTATATTGTTCATAGTCATTGTTTCTCTTGTAGTTAGTTTGGATCTATCCAGATTAGCTACCACCCTTAACAGGCAAGAAAGATCTATTCATTGGGATCAACAAGTGGTATCAAAGCTTGTTAAGAAACTCTGAGTAAGAAGAATCAAAACAAGTCTATTATAAACCTTTACCTTTCAGATCTATTCAATGGAAGGAGAAGATGAATTTCATGATGATAATCCACCACCACCACCACCACCAGTTACACCACACACATATGCCCTCAACACTTTTTGTCAACTATTTATCTCCCTATTCTTAGAAAGGTGTGTATTGGCATATGGGCCATGGAACAAAGAAAATTACTTGGGGCATACAGATTATCCTATATGGGAAGTCATACAAAAGGGAAATGGTCCAGTACAAGTCTCAACAGACACAAATGGACAAATAAAGGTTTTACCTCCTAAAACTGCTAAAGAAATTTTAGCTAGAGAGAGAGAAAGGAAAGCAAGAACCACCTTGCTTATAGCTATACCAGAAGACCATTTAGCAAAGTTTCACAAAATGACTGATGCTAAAGAAATGTGGTAAGCTATCAAATCTAGATTTGGTAGCAATGATGAATCTAAGAAGATGCAAAAATACATTCTCAAGCAACAATTTGAAAGATTTTTTGTATCCAACTTAGAAGGATTGCACAAAGGTTATGACAGGTTTCAGAGTCTTTTGAGTCAACTTGAGATTCATGGTGCAGGTGTCTCCACTGAAGATGCCAATCAAAAGTTTCTTAGGTCTTTACTTGCTTCCTAGTCCCAAGTATCCTTGATTATGAAGACCAAGTCAAGATTAGATACTCTTAGCTTCGATGATCTCTATAACAATCTTAGAGTCTTTGAGTATGATATTAAAGGCTCTACTGCATTATCTTCCAGCACACATAATGTAGCATTTGTTTCTTCTGAAAGCACTAACAGTACAAATGATGTTAGTACTGCTTATGCTGTTTCTACTTCTTCTGGCCATAACTCACAAAAATAAGGACCTTCGTCATACATTGATGAACTCAAGTACTCTTTCTTTGCTAATCAATCAAGTGGTCCACAATTGGATCATGAAGATCTTGAACAGGTTGATGAGTTTTATTTAGAAGATATAGACTTGAAATGGCAAGTGGCCATGATTCCCATAAGACTGAAGAAGTTTTACAAAAAGACAGGGAGAAGGTTGCAGTTTGTTGCTAAGGAACCAGTTGGCTTTGACAAGACTAAGGTTGAGTGCTTTCAATTTACCATAAACACAGGCGGCCATTGGCTAAGAGGGTGCAGATCAAAAGGAAATCAAGAAAGCACAAGAAGAGATGCAGGGAACACTAGATATAAATAAAAAGACAATGGGAGGAGACCTGGAAAATAGGAGGAACCTACAGCTTTGGTAACTCTTGTGGGGAAGGTGTTGATTTGGATCTGGTTCATTCATGCAGAGGTAATGAGCAAGAGATTTGCTTTTGATAGGCTTTATAGCAATTCTGCTCGACACTGAGGTAACATCTTTGTTTCAAATGAATGTGTGGATGGAATCATATGCTAAACTTAAAAAATTATATGACGAACAAAGAGAACAACTTGGTGATGCTAGTATAGAAATTCAAGCCTATACTCAAGCTTTAAAAAAGGTAGAGGCTCAATTAGTTGCTCATTAGAAAAAATAACTTTGGTATGAGGAAAAGATTATAATTATGAAAATTAATTTAGATGATAAAACTGATGTGCTTACATATCATAAAAAACTATTAGCAGAAGCTCTAAAAGAAAAAGAATTAAAAACCAAACTTGAGAACTTTCAAAATTCCTCTAAAGGCCTTAGTAAACTGCTAAATAGTCAGATGAGTACTAGGGACAAATCTGGGCTTGGGTATGGAAATCAAATACATGAATGTGTCTTAAGTTATGAAAAAGAAGTTCTTGAAAGTGTATTTGACAGTAGGTCAAGTGATGTAGAAGATAGTTATGTGTATGATATATTTGCAAAAGTTAAAGGAATGCATGCAGTTCCCCCTCCAATGATAGGAAACTAGTGAATCTGATGCTAAGACTAGT